>JBBUKS010000055.1:1239187-1264385 GCA_038050645.1 Hedychium gardnerianum | reverse complement strand
GAGAGGATGATTAAATGGCCTTGAAGGAGTTGTTCCCAGCAATTGGCCTTCATGAGATATTCTCGAACCTTCTTCCTTCCCTGTGCTGCGTTCCCTTCGTTTCCAGGAATCCCTCTTTACCGCCTCTCTCGCGGAGCTCCACTCCTAGACGAAATCCAATTGCTCACCTCTCGGAAATCGTCGCTGATTGAAGCAAGCCTTCGCGGCACGCGTCTCTATGGTCAGCAATTGATTTTGTCATCGATTTGTATGTTGATTTTTTTGATTATTTTCCTTCTTGTGTCTCTCCTGTGATTAACGATCCTATTTCCCTAAACTTTATGGTGCTCCATGGAATATAAGTTGTTCTGTGTATCTGGTGTTAATTTTTTTTTTGTTTCGGGACTAGCGTCTGTTCATCGTTCTTAGCTGCGTAACCCTGTTGTTTTCATTACCAAATCGGAGATGAAACCCTCAACGATCTCAATTTTTGGAGTAATCTGTGTTACACTCTCATCTGCCGTAAAGTTAGGTTTTTGGAAATGATTAGTCTTTGATTAAATCCTAAGTGAGTCTGATTTTACATGTGGGGCATTTGACCTAATCTTTTCAACTTCTCTCTGGATTTATTCATTTGTTCCCTAGTGTTTCATAATTTATGCATTAGTTCACACATTGTTTGCATGATGTTTGGAGGTGCATTTCATGAGTTTTATCTACTTCAAACTGGTCAAGGTTGCCATTTGTGTTGTTTGGGATTTTTTCTTCTTCTCATCAAAAAAAAAGTTGTCATTATGTTGGCCAATTCTACTTTAGTCATGCAATAACTCAAAATTAATATCCAATGCGAGAGGTTAGTTTGACATCCAAAAATGATCTCAAGTTTGTATCTAATTTTGTTGGTTGGAGAATGTTGAATTTTCAACGGTGATTTCAGGTGGTAGACAATCAACCCTATATATAGCGCCTACACACATGCGCGCGCGCATGTCAAAGTGTATTATTGATCAATCAAAATAAGTTTACAATCATAAGTGGTAAGTGATAAATAAATGCATAAACAGTAAAATACATCATATTTTGCGACGGTCAGTGGATGGAATGAAATTTTTTTGCCTATGGCAATCAACATGCAATGAAATTTGAGACCATGGAGATAACTATTAATATGGCAATTGGAGATCTCTTACTGGAAAGGTATGTTATAAATTGAAATGTTTTCTACAAAATTATAATTGAATTGACTATAAAATGGTTGTGATCTTGCTTTTGGAAGCATGCAAAATAGGATGGTACAAACAGGTGGAGCTAGTAAAAAATTATGTTGCCACAGTTCTGTTTTGTGTGTCAACACAGTTGAACCCGAGATGATCAGATCAATACTTATGCCGAAATTTACACCTTGCAGTTGACTACAAAGTATCACATTAAGGTTAATGTTGTTAGATACTTGTTTTGATTTGTTACGATTCTTTAAATTGGATGACAAGGGGCAAATAAATTGTCTCGAGCGAACAAAGTGCAAGAGCTTTTGGTTTATTAGTATGCCCTCTCAATTATTTTTTTCAGAGCACTTATGTTGCTCTCAGAAGAAGTTGGATCTTTTCTTAGTTTGTGTGGAAATCCAAAACCAACATGAAACTTGATTTGATTGTTTATAGAAACCCATTATCTACCTTGTATATGTCAAGTTTTACATTTTCTACCATTTCTAGTTTTTCTTTCTCAATATCTTAAGTTCAAATTCATTCATTGAGTTTGAACTGAAATTTTTTAGTATTGTCGCTCTTGTGAGTATTCTCACTTCTGTACCGACTCTATTGCTGGATACAGGCTGGAAAACTTATTGCAAACTTAATTATAATGGGTTCAGGCATATTGGGTAGGGCAGTGTTGCAAGCCTACCGTAAAGCATTGGAAAGTAAGTCTTTCACCTTCTTTTTCTTCATTCTTCAGCATTATTTCTATGAATATAACAATGGTTCTTTGTTGTCTAAGTGTTATGCAACTACTATACATTTCTTTGTTCTTACAGAAATCATTTCTTTGGTGGAAATATCTTTGTGAATGATATTTCAAATATTTCCTTCACATCTCATTATTATTCTAGGTAATGTTTTTTTAATCATAATTGGAGCACTCTTTCACAAAAAGTTTCAAGTGGTAGGAAAGGCTCAAATTGTACTTCTCATAATTTTTAATGCTACTCCTACCAGTAAATATGATGAAATGGAGTGGCCCAAGCCTCAGTTTTGGAATGATATACAATTGAGCTACATTTCATTTTAAAATTAAATTCAGGACTTGGACATTGTCCCTCTTGCTTTGATATTATATTAAATTTGATCAAGCGATTATCTATCACAAAAGCTTAAACTTTTTAGTTTAGTGAAGAATGGTTCAATTTACATATTCTTAATAATTGTTAAGAAATCAGTTTTAGATACATAAACAATCTCTTAGAACTTCAGATGGTAATTCAAAAATTTATAAAATGTTGATATAGATCGATTTAGTTTTTCTGATGATCATTCTTGTTACAACACATTATTTTAGTTGTAAGGGATGAACTTGTGTTCTCTTTTGCACATTCCACAAAACTACTACTACAGGTTAATATAGTCTGCACAGCAAAAGCGATAATTAAGTGCTTGGTTGGTCACTGAAGCTCGAGATAACAGCTTAAAGTGCAAATCTTCTGCTTTTAGCAGTGATGTTGCAGGGTGTTTAAGCTTTCGGTGTTGAAGTACTCTTCCTCTCTTCCATTGATCAACATTCTGGTTAGTCAACGTGTAATCTTCTCTGAAATAATTGAGTTGTGCTTTTCAACCTATTCCTTCCATTTGAAATTCCTGGGATGCATCCATAACAAAGAGCAGACTATGTTCTTTTAAGTGGATACCCTGCATTGCGATGCATTTGAGCATGGAATTGCTTGAGTGACTTCAACTTAGATTTTGGTCTCAACATATGCCTAACTTCTGATGTACTGGAGCTCATAGATCAAAAACTAATTGTGCTATGGTCACTATTTTCCACTGTCAGTTTTTAGTAAGATAAGTGTTAATTTCCCAACATGTAAACGGCATAGATTTATGTTCTTTTTTCACCTTTTTTTTTTTTCTTAAACTGCTGTAGATGCCAATAAAAATGGTGTAGCTCATGAGGCATTTAATAATATCCGTCGAGCAAGTAAAACAATGACTGAACAGGAAGCTAGGCAGATATTGGGTATCTCCGAGAATTCCACATGGGAAGAAATCATGCAGGTTTGCTCACTCTTTCTCTCTCACACACACTCATATGCACATTTGAAGATGTTTGATTTGTTATGCAGAGATACGATGTTTTATTTGAGAACAATGCTAAAAACGGGAGCTTCTACCTTCAATCCAAGGTTCATCGAGCAAAAGAATGTTTAGAGAATGTTTACCAGAAGCAAAATCAAGGAACTAGTTGAATGCCTTATTTTTCTGACATGGCAACTCTAGTTGTTTTTTTTTTTGTGTCTTCTTTGTATATCAAAACATTATGTGAATACTGGGTACAAGTACCTGTAACTCATTATTTCACTAAGTAATGGGTTCAAAGTCCCATGTTTAATATTTGAGTGATCCTTTGCCTGGTTGAGTGTTCTTTTCTTCAAAAGACAAAAGTAATGTTGAAGTCTTTGCCGGATTGTTTAAATTTGAATTCATTCATTTGTTGGATAGTTACTGTTTTTTCATGGAACGGAACGCGATAAATAGCAAGATGTTTTTAGAAAATTAATTCGATAGTTCATAGAACAGAAATAATTTATTTTATATAATCTGACTTTATGAATTTTATAATATTTTTTTATCCTTATTAATAAATTTTTAACTATAACAATTTTTAAAAAATAAATAAATTTAGTGAAGCTAGAAATATTTCAGGTGTATAAAAAAAAAGGTGAGTGAATGAATATTTTCTGAAAATTTATAAAGGAGGTCTGTGTTTAGGAATAATGCAAATTTGTGAGATTTTTCTGGAAAAAATAATATGATTTACATTAAGAACCCTCTCCGTCCACGTTTTTATTCGATAGCCTCATCGGCGAACAGCGACAAGGGAAGCGAAGAAGGCGACCGAGGAGGGGAGGCGAAGATGATCGAGGTAGTTCTCAACGATCGGCTGGGGAAGAAGGTCAGGGTGAAGTGCAACGAGGATGATACCATCGGCGACCTCAAGAAGCTGGTGGCGGCGCAGACCGGCACCCGTGCCGACAAGATCCGCATCCAGAAATGGTACAACATCTACAAGGATCACATCACTCTCAAGGACTACGAGATACACGACGGCATGGGCCTCGAGCTCTACTACAACTAAACTATGGTAAAGGTCCGCCCTTCCTTTCTTTTGTTTAAGATCGCTAGTAGTTCTAACCTGTTGGCTTACTATAGTATTGAAACCATGATTTTCATCATCAATCAAAGAAAATCTTGTGATTCCTCCACAGATTGGTTGATGGATTTATACTAATAGGGCTTTGTTTTAGATACCAAATAATTTCAGAGTTAGGGTTGTCTAGGGCATAGAGATTGACATTATTAAAAATTTAAGGAATTGAAATTTTATAATTTTTGTATCTTCGTGCTAAGTTGGCTGTCTGATTCTATGCGTTTCATGGTTCATCTACATGTGCTTGATTCAGTAGTTGTGTATCGTATTCTTCCCCCTGTTATACTTGATGAAATTATGATAGGAAGGGAAAACAATAAAGTACCTCCGGCTTGAATATGTGAACTTCTTTGGCAAGCCCTTTTCTTCTTTTGTTGATTACCATCCTTAGACTAACATGATATTTGACGTAGAGTGAATTGTAAGTTTTGTGAGGATTAGATCTTCTCCAAGCATCTCTTTTTCTGGTGTCAAAGTGCCTCACTAATTATTAACTTAGTTTTAAGCAGCCATCTTCTTTTCAGGCTTTGAAACAACCTAATTCCTGTTGTTCCCTTTGTCAACTTTGCCACCAACTCGAAGGTTTGCTGATCCTTGTCTAGCTAGGTCTTTATGTTTTATTGCTCCAATTAACTTCTTTTTTCCTTATAGACACAGGAACTGAATTGTATCTGTGTGATTTCCTTCTTCATCCATATGTTAGATTGAATCTTTTTTTATTTTATTAGATTTAATCACACAACAAGTAGGCTGAATCTTTCTACTTGTTGCTGGATCTTCTAAATTCGCTGTTATGGCTGTTTTTTTTACTAGAGATCTCTTCTATTTGCGACCCATACTATTGTCGGTTGTCTAGTTGTCTAGTTGTCTAGTTGTCATTTGTAAAGATTAACTTCTGCATCTCGTGCCCCTTGCAGTCCTAGCTGCGAGATGTGTCATTTGCCAAATGTAAATCTAATTATGACATTCAACCCTATTTTAGACTATAACATATCTTTATCCCTACAACAATGCTTAAATCCTTTGCTCTCTTGCATTATGTCTGGGCACTGATGTGATGGGATGCTTATGAGTGATCTCCAAGTCCATCCTACGCTTATTGAGGTATCTGTCTTGAAGGTTGGTATCAACCTCATAATTTGAAAATCTGTCTTGAAGATCGTAATCAACTATAGTCTAACCTTAAATATCTTTTCATTCTTTTGTTTTGTATTTTTTATGGCATGTTGGACAAAGATAATATCTATGGCCAACTTAAAGGGAGTGTTAGAATTATTGGAGTTATTATTTACAATTATTAGAGTTATTATTTACAATTATTAGAGTTACAATTATGGATTAAGTCCATGGTTTAGTGAGTGTGTATTGTATATAGGTTCTTTATATGGTTTTGAGTATTAATTAGTATCAATTGGCATGGAAAAATGATTATTTTTGTTTCGACCAATATCAATACTTGGCTTCAAGTGTTAATTTGTATTGGTTAGCATGGTCAAAATGGATTTCGCTTGCCAACCAATATGTTACTCTGTCACAGTGGTAAATGCATGTTGCCCATGATGACACAAACTTAGAGGTACAACCAGGACAAGACCTATCTTGGTTGTCAGAATTGTCCTAAGAGGACTGATAAGAAGATTCTAGGCGCAGGGAGGAATTGAGATCCTAAAAAGAGGGAGGTGGCAAAGAGAAGAAGCACTAATGGACGTTGAAATACTAAAAAGAGAGGGGAGTGGAAGAGATGCACCAATAGTAGCAAAGAGGAGTACCACTACAGTTGGAGAAACTGGATGAATATTTATCCTTTACCTATAGGTACTCCTCTTTAACCAAAGAGGAGTACCACTCTATTAAAGAGTACCTATAGTTGAAGCACTGATAGACTTGGACTCTATTAACCAATAGATACTCCTCTTCAATAGAATAATAATTTAAATCTTGATCCTATATGTATATGTGGTGTAATAATTATCTTTGGGTAACAATTGGTAAATAATAAAATATTGGATGGATATCCTCACTTGCCCAGTCTAATTGCCATGACTGGCCCAACCAACTAGATCGGGTGATTGAATCTGTTCATCTTGTCCATTTTGCTCGACCTGACAAGCTTGCTAGGTCCAACCTACCTACTCAAGTGACTAGCCTAGCCTAGCCTAGTCTACCACACTCGATCAGCCAGTCTATTCTATCCTGCCCGACGACGTAGTGACCACTTGGCCCACCGAACTTGCCTGGATAGATCAATCTAGATGTGGGCGAAGGGTGGAGGGTGAAGACGAGATGATTATTGAGAGTGAATGAGTTGCAAATGAATGAGAAGTTGACTTTTATCTGTCTCAAAGAAAGTCATCTTCCTATAAGAAAATGTGTATGTTTCTAAAATAAAATTTTCATTAACTGTAATATTTCATTGCATTAAACACTGAAAATTTCATAAAATATTTTTCTGGAGAATATTTTTCATAAAAAAAGCAAATCCTAAACAAATAAAGAGGGATGAGATAGAAAAGAACAATTCTCAACATGCGACAGAGAAAAGAAAAGAATTGAAGAATGGTCCATCAGTCTCTTTTTTTTTGTTCATCTTTTTAACTATATTTTTGTTATTGCAACTTTCCCATCATTCTGCTGCTTTTAGTCATTCCTAGTTTCTTAATAATTTTATTTTTATATAGAAACCTTGGACTAGGTCCACAAGTCTCCTTACCCTGCTTGCAACTAAATCTCTTGCTTTGTCTCTGTGTATCACAGAAAGTACCCTACTAAATAATATGAACTCTTGATTTTGCCTCTAGCCAGCTCCAAATAGTCGGGTCAAATATAGATTGATGATGATGTAGATCATGCTTCATATTAGGAGATGTGATAGAGAAGGGTGCGAGTTTTATAGCTGTTAGGCTAAGGCTGGCAGCAGCTGTCTGTGAGCTTCTTAGTAAGCTTGCCTGACCCTCTTAATCTGTTGGAACCTACGGCAGCAGCAAACAATCAGTAGTTGCCATACTGATTTCCAGTTTTTTGAATTTTTGGCTTGTTCGTACTTTATCTAAAGTGTCTAATTTTTGTTTTTGTTTTTATTTTTTCACTTTACGTGGTAAACAAAACTCAAGGTCGATTTATGTCATTTTAGATTTCAGATAAAAGTACTTTTGTAGGAACTATTTAACAAGTTCTTTTAATGCAGGTGGTTGCTATATAGATCTGAACCATTCGCTAGATGAATGAATGATATCAGTAAGAGAACAACTGTGTAATGCTAGTACATTCCAAGTCCATAACTAAATCCCATGACAAATGGCTATAGTGCAATACTATCTATCTGCTTGCGTGCAAAAATATCATCCTGAATGGAATCTAATAAACATTGAAACTTATGCTTGATATTTGGATTGCTTTTGTGACCTTTTACTGCAAGTCGCTTTGGGTTTATGCTGTATTCTGCTTGAGTGTCTTCTGCTGCTACAACTTATACATCTCTCTTAACACTGGCAGCAAAAAAAAAAAAAAATCAAATGACAAGCACCTCACACACGAAAAACTTTCCGTTCCTCTCATAAGTTTTGTGGCTCTAAACATATCAATTGTTTGTGTATTTTCTTGGATATTTATCTTCTAAAAAGTCACATGTTTTACTCTGAATGGAATGTTTATTGCATGGATTTTGTTCTACATCATTATCTATATTATTGAGATATTTTATTCTACGTCATTGATAATTATTCTAGTACTCAGTGCAGCTGGTGTGTTTTCGCTAAATTTTTTTTTTTTTTCTCTTTCCAGCAAATCAAATGGTATATGTAAGGTAACTGGAACAAAATTGATATCCTAGTTTAGTGATAACACTCATGTCATAAAAATTCGCAAGGAATGTACTAATTAGGCATCCATCCAAACATCATTCGGCAAATTACTGATTAACGGAGTCAAAGTTGCTAAATATTTAAATTATATTAGGTAATATTTAATTTCATTTTTATCCTTTCTTATTTGTTCTTGTCTATCCTAATTGATTGTTATAGTATATTAATTATTTTAGATATTGTTCATCAATATAATAATGACTTGAAATTTTTTTAATTTGTGTAAATTTTTTTATTGAATATGACATGAAAATAATGTTTGAGGATATAAATATAATTAGGAGAATTAGATGAATATATATAATTTGATTTTATATTATTTTGAATTTTTAAAATTTATCAATTATATTTAGAGAATGTGAAATGATATAAAATTAAGTTTTATATATTTGTTTAATTTTTTTAATTATATTTCTGTTTTTAAATATTATTTTTATGTCATATTAAAAATAATAATTTTTTAAATATGAATGGATTTGTATTGATTTGATTTATATTTAAAAAATTATTATTAAAAAAATATCATATGAAAATAATATTTGAAAATATAAATATAATTAAGAGAATTAGATAAATTTGTTTTTTATATTATTTTGAATTTTTTTAGATTTATTAGATGATTTTGATGATCAATATAGTGTAATAATTAATTTAATACTGTTTATTAGTACAATAGGCATGAGCAAATGCGTAAAAGCATAATTAGATATACGATTTAATAATTTAAAATTTTATTTATATGATTTAGATATTCGATTGACTAGTAATTCGTCGAAACATCATTAGATGACGGCCAACATCTCAGATCGGCCGAACCGTACCGGTTTGGCGCAGCAGGTACGAGACATTGACTGGCGGTGCTTTATGAACCCCCAGTTCCCGAAGAGTCGGCAAGGCGGAAGATATGGCTGATTTCAAGGGCCGAATCGAACCCGGTCGACGAGAAACGGAGCCCGAACCGGTGTCCCTGACGTCACCCCTCCTTGGAACTTTAAACGGCACGCACCCACTTGTGTTGCCTGTCTTCGCCCGTTCCCGGACCAAATGTGCATGATTAATTAATTAAGGCCCTGAAAGCAAGGCAGGCAGCATTGGCTTCTCCGTCACTAATAAATGCCATCTCGTTGACCGGTTGAGTCGACCCAACACTGTAACATGGTAATTCAAACATGTTTTGACTTGTAATTCGGAGGTCCTATATAAATCTCTGTTTTTTAAATTATAAAATCATCCAGTACGGTACAAATATTTTTTTCATTATCATCAGAAAGGGATTCTCATATTGTAGAAATTATGAGTTAAATTCATATGGGTAAGGTGATTGGAGAATTTTATCATGTTTCTTTCGATCAAGAAAGCAAGATTTAAGCCCGGGTACAGTGTGATGGTTATGGTGAGATCCTTTAATAATAAAATAAATTAAATATCTAAATTTTAATAGTTCGCTATAATATATTATAGAGATTTTTTTAAAAAAATAAATAACGAATTCGAGAACATTGGTTATCATGATAAGTCTTTACGCGCGTTTTCTTATTTTACTTTGGTGATCGATGAAAACATTTTATGAGACGAGATCGATCATTTCAGGATTAGTAGGATTGAAAATTTGAATAACTGATATAAAAAAAAAGTAAGATTGAAAATTTGAATAACTGATACTTGGTGTCTATTAAAAAATAAGAAAAAGGAAAATTTAAGTCTCGAGTAATGATGTAGAGATTAAGTTCTCTAAATGATTAATTAGATATTTAAGGATCGAATTTCAGCTACGTCATACTGTAGAAATTTTCTTCTAGTGAGATGATAATCTTAAAAATCCTACCGTTTGGATGGATCTTCATAAGTACTTTTTAATTTATCATGATGTTAATGAGAAACTTTGATGAAGTCAAGTTGATCCTCTCTAATATTAATCGATTCTACAAATTAAATATCTAAATTAAAAAAAAAAAATTAAGTCTTCACGGATTATATATATATATATATATAATTTCTCTACTAAATTTTGAATTAAATAATCAGTTAATATAAAATATTTTATTGAATATCTAATGACTTTCATTCAAAAATTATTACCTTAGGATAAATACTCCTCCTAATTACCTCTTCCAAAGAGTGAGATCGTCGTGAAAAAGAACGGAAGCCTTCGCCTTTTCTCCCAAAGAAAGCAAGATTTAAATACTCCTAGACAACGCATGCACGTGTAATGGCAACCCGAATGATGTGACGTTAAACCAATAATATACAACACGAATCATATTTACATATTTATTTATTTTGGATTTCTTGCTGCATCATGTGTCATGGTGTAATGGCAACGTCGATCTCGATTGCTCGATACCGATGACGGGCCACACAAGACGGCGCCAACGCTGCCCGCTGCCGACCTGCCCGTCACGTGCGCCGCCATTATTTAAATCCTGCCGACCGGTTTTCCAGAAACAGCAAAAGACTTCAACAACACTCTTAAAAATATGAAGGTAAAATTATTTCAGAGAAAACAATTTAAGTAGGGATTGATTCACAACACTTGAAACTTGTTTCTTATGGTCTGTTCCCTGCTAAAATCATTGGAGTTTTTATTGTCGGGTGTACAGAAAAGTCAACCACAGAAAGTCAACTACGAAGATGCCAGTAGCAGTAATATGATGAGGACACGCTAATCTTTCATGGTAGAACAATATCGTGCAACTTAAAGCACCTTGAGGTGCAGATATTCAAGCTACGTAATTGTCACATGAGCAAAGAGGATCCTGGAAACAGTCGCGGTTTAGAAAATACAACAAAGAGTAGAGGAGAAGAAGATTCCGACTACAAATCTATTCGTACGGGCAAAGATTCGACGACGGGATCTCATTTGTTCTACGAATCAACTGCAACACTGCACATTTGCATTGAGTGGTCCAGGTACTAGCAATCTGAAAGAAACAAGCAAAATGGAAAATTTCAATGAATCAGATACAAAAACTTGTCCGTAAACTAATTTTACTTTCCACTGAATCATTTGGTAACTTGGTTCTGGTTAAGTGTGTAGTTTTTGTAACAGGCCTGATGTCATTCGCATTCAAATCGAATGTGTTTCGAGCATTCATTATTACTAAAAGGTCAAAAATCTAGAGTGGCCTGGTTTCAATGACAAATGGATTATGAAAATTACCATGAAGTATCATCTTTTTGAGCAAATGTGACAGATTTATCATTATGGAATCGAAATGATGGATAAGAGAGCCTTCATTAAACTTTAAGTTTACTGAAATAGAAAAGAACTCCACAAAGGAAATTTACTGCGATAGAAAAAGATTCGACGTAGGAAAAGTAAACATATACTGTTGGCATGAACTTCCCTACCTTCCGATGTTATTACGGCCTGAATCTGTCAATATCGTGAGCCTTCTTGCTGCTTTCATGAAGTCACTGCAATAAAATGATAAGAAGATGAGTATAAAACCAGCTTATCAGAAACACATGCACATAATCCTAGGAAACAAGCATAGTTTGTCACATATAAGAATAAAAGCAACACGTCTCCGACAAATTAGGAAGATCGTAACGACAAATTGACAAGAATGTAACATGATAGATTGTCAGATCTATGACAGTACTGGAGCAAATGGCACTACACATTCAAAGTGGAAAATTAGGAGAGGTGAGCTAATCTAGGAAAAGTTTATTAAAATCGATAATAAGCATTAATCTTGAAGCCAAGGTCTAACCATGTTAAGCGATCACTATACTGAAATAGTATCAATTATGAAAATAACAATATGCATAGAAGAATAATAAGCAAAAGTCTGAAATTTTTAACTTAGAAAACGTTCGAGTAGAATTAACAATCAGTTAGTGTAAAATATCGACAATAGAAATAAAGCATAAAACTAGTAAAGAAAGAAGCAATTGAAAGACATTTTCAAGAGAGACACAAAGCATCCTGAAATGTCATTTGGGTTGGGACTAAGTCCGTGCCTCTAACCTGAAAGGTTCGTCTCCTGTGCATTTAACAGCACCAGCAGCATCCTTGTAGATCACATGGCTCATCATCTCAGATTTTTCAATCCCAAACATATCAGCTAGCCTTCCATATAGTTCTTCATAAGAACCAAACATGGATAGATCAAGGGTACGACCAACATCATCTGATTCAATGAAAACCTTGCAATGCCCAGTTTCCAGGCCAAGCTCTGACACATGACGGTCCCTGCACCATTGGAATCCACCATAAGATGAAATGACAGGAGCAACATTCTTATTGGTACCACAACCATCACTATCTGATGTATTCATTGTTTTCTCCATATTGCAGCCAGAACTGTTTATGGTAGCCCCAGGGGACACAGTTTCTCCTGAGTTGCTCAGAGATATCTGCTCCTCAGTCAGTATTGGCTTCCCAAAAAGCACTAGTTGTGGAGGTTTACTGTTCAAGGAGCTTTTTGTGCTCTTAGTATTACTTCCAATCGTTAGCAAACAAGATATATTGTTATCAGTGACAGGAGTATCAACAAGGAATCCAGTAGATATTCTAGGGAGTGAAATGGTGCGATCAAGGTGGTGAAAGCCAGCATGGAATAGACCTGTCTGCAGTTTGTTAAAGTGGAGATCTGATAAAGATATACCAAATTGGGCATGCCTGGCTCCCTGTATGCCTGCAGGAGTACTATCTGGGAAATAGCACAAAGGATTTGTGCTGTGAGCTACAGAGTTCCCGGGGAACACTGGTGTTAGAAGTTGGCTTTCTAGAGGAAAATCGGGATGTTGGGGAATGCGGAGTCTTTTCCTTGGAGGAGAGAAAGGTGCCGGATGGATGGGAGGGATACTTGAGACCAGTTCAACCAACCATGGGTTCACACGGTTTACATTTTGCAACAAATCTGGTTCATCCCATGTCACCTGCAAGACAGTGTAAATGGTAGTAAGCATCTAAGAAAGATGGTGGAGGCAATTTAAATCAAGAACATAATTGAAACCATGGAGAAGATGCAAGTTATCAGACAAGTCAATTCAAATACTCAGAATTAGATAAACACTTGGATCAGAGTGGCAGGACAATACAGAAGCTGCAAAGATGATGGAATAATTCTCTATCCAGAAACAACAAGATGAAGTGAAGAAAAACTATTTTGCATGATGTATGATACAGTGAAAATTTAGGAAAACTTAATATTAGTTACTTAGATACCAGCCCATCTCAATTTTAGGAGGGATGAATCTAGAATGTGGATAATGAATTATTATTTTACTTTTTAGCTCTCCTTTAGTTTTCTCCAATATTTCTATTACAAAGCATAAGACAGACTCTTAAGCTCAAATAGCAATTATGCATCTGCACGAGTTCATGAAACCCTAGTGTCCTTGATTGAAGATTATGTTTCAACACAAAGATTAACAAATAGACAAGTTAAAAAAAAGTAAATTAGGATGAAAATATCATAAGTACATTTCTCAACTTTGTTGAGTAGGAATATCCAAGGGAAAAAAATTAAGATCAGGAAATAAATAGATCATTGAAGGGTCTTTTTTGATAATCTTATATGTCAAGTCAAGAGAAATAATCAAGATACATGTTCTGGAACTAGAAATTTAATTGTCTCACAGAGTTATTAAAGTAACATAATTCTCGATTCTGATGTTATAAGCATTAACCTGACTGTCCAGAGTCTACTACACATCAAAGGGATAAGTAACTATGCGATCATTGGGATAACACTGATAAAAAAAACACAATAAAAAATAGAGAAAAATAAACCTCTGACAATCTCAATAGATAATAGTGTACAACTATCAATCAGCTTCTGCTACAATGCACAAGTAAAGCCATTGCTATGACTTTAATGCTTCTCATAGAAAAAGAATTCCACAACATCATGAGGCTACTAATATAGTCATCACATAAGGGTAAAGACCCAAAACAAATAACTGTCAAGCATGAAAACAATGAAAAATGTGTAACATCGGATGAAAAGTTCAACAATCATATAAAAACACCAAAAAACAAACTTATAACTATGCTTGCAAAAGGTTCGTACTTGTTGCATAAAGAGGTTACCTGCAGAAGTCTCCAAGGAGAATTAGGCCATCGTATGGGATCTACAATATGAACAGAAGATATAGTTCCCATGAACCAACTAATCCTCGAAGAATCCTCAGTTTCAAAGGCCATCTTAAATCTCATACCAGGACACCACTGGATCCTCATTGCTGCTTTCACTGATGCAGCTTTCACACAAAACTCTGGTGTACTTGCTCTGGGGTAGTACACAACCTCAAATGGTTGTCCACTAGCTGCAAGACTTGCTGCCTCAGTTACAGAATCTGTTCTCACCTTTCCACTCACCCTCAAACCCGTACCATTTACATTTCCCCTCAATAATTTACCTTCTTCCTCCCTCAGAAAGACAGAGAAACCTCCATAGTTGGATGCCAAACTCCCATTTGGCGGATTCCATCCAGAATGGATCTCTGCACATCCACCAATCCCACCTCTTTTAGATCTGCGTATGCCCACACAAAGATCTCCCCCTTTCTCCGTTCTCAAGAACACAATTGAATCCCCCGCAACTAATTTCTTCTGGTTGACAAAGGTACTCCATCCAGTAGTGAGCAGATGCCGGCGAGGTGTGCCCCTATATATGTGCCTAAATTTCCAAACCACACCATGCACATCCTTTGCAAACACAGTTTGCACAGGAGGGTCAGCTGAATAGTCCAACCGCGGGAAGATTGTCTCAGCACAATATCGAGGAACAGAGAAGCCGCCACCATTATTCGCATCTGATTGAGTTAGCGTTTTAGCAAAAGGTTTTTCTTGTGAGTCAACACCATTGATACTAAGACCCAAACCGTCATCTTCAGTATAATCTGATTCGTTGGGTCTCAGAGGAACCATACAGATCTTAGCAAATACCTCGTCAGTGTCTGAATCGGCCATGAATTTCACAGCAGTCACACGGCAAGGTATAAGAGGTGGGATCTGCTGTGAGGTTCCAAAGTCGGGAAGCTCCTGGGCGTGCTCTGCGTGACCCTGAGGAAAATAGTAGACCTTGGCGTTCACCACTGGCATCTGAACAATTCCGCCAGCACAGGCATGCCATAGCTGGGAGTCCAGGCACTTAACTGTTTGCTTCATGGGCGATCCTTTGAACAAATTGTCAAATGTGATCATGGGAAACAACAATCCGTGCTAGTCACCGACTCTGATAGAAAAAAGTAAAAAAACGAGAGATGAAAAACTGCTGCCTTCAGGAGCAATTTACAGATTAAATAGTTGGTCAGTGGCCAGTGGGGGATGGGGATTATTCCGAAGATCCTAACCTAAAGATCCAATCGAACTTCTGTCCTGTGCACTGTTAAAGACAAAGAATCAGAGGAAAAGATTAGCCAACGAGCTACAAGATCAAAGTAAAAAAAAGTAACAAAAGTGTGTTTTTAATACCTAAAAGAAAAGAAAAAAAAATCAGCAATCAACAAAAAAAGACCAAAGAATCAACAAAGCAAAAGTAACCTAAACGTAGATTTTGACAGAATCAATAAAAAAAATAACTTACTAACCTTTTTTGCGCACAGAACTGCTGCGATCGAGCAATGAAGAGAACAAGGTAGAGAGACGCAACTAGAAAACGAAATCGCGGCAACTCAATTCAAACACCCAGATACCACACTCCCGAACCCTACAAAACCCGTACCTTCAGCATCAAACTCTTCTTCTTCTACACAATAAAAGAAAAGGAAAACAAAAATCTCAAATTTCAAGAGAGAAAAAGCAGCACCATCTGTTTCCCGACCGATCCAATCGTCGAAACACGGACAGCAAATCTATCACCAAAAACCCACCAAATGCATTCCCACCCGCTCCCGGATCCACAAACAACGGTGCGAAAGGCGTCAGCTTCACCCTTCTCGCCTCCTCCCCAGACTAAGATCTGCCCTTCCCCAGCGCGAACGCAGTCGGAATCGCCATCGCCCTCGCACTCGGTGGTGATCACACGGAGAGCGCTCGCCAAAGGTTCCCCTCCCACGCCACTGTTAATTATCTCTCTCAGATCATGAAATTAAGATAGCTCTCCAATTAAAAAGACCTCTTTGGCGATGTCCCAAACAAACCCTCCATAATCATTAATTACACTTTACCCCTTCAAAAGCCAAACAAAGCCGTGCAACGATGGCGTCCCTGAGATAATAGAAAACTCTCACGGAGCGATAAGAAAGAATCCATCGGCCAAAAACAGGATTAAAAATTTAGAGAGAGAAAACAGCGGAAGCGGAAGATAATTATTATTGACGTCACGTCGCTGTCATGGACTCTGTAGAAGTGGCTTGGCAGTGGAAGTATGTTGGGAGGGATCCGCTGTTCCCTTCTCCTCATCAATCATCTTGCAATGGGTCCGTCCGGGCGACGCGTGCGGAATCTGACGGGCATATGGCCAATCGCTCGCGGATCCGCAGGATTCGGAGATCCGCAATTCCGCTGCTTCCGCACATCGATTGTCGTGGCCTCACTGGATTTTTTTCATTATTAAATTGAGAGGAAAAAAAAATGGAAATTTCGCTTTTTTTTAATTAATTATTAAAATAATTTTGTAACTTTTTGGGATGTTTATGTCGTAACTTTTCTTCAATTATTTCATTGTTGATAGAACAGGAAGAACAAACGTCCAAAACTCATGAGACAATGTCTCTTGTTACTTTCATGTTTTTGTTTTTATTTAAAAATAATAATATTAAAGGTGTATAATTTGTGGCCGACTTGATAATCTATTTCCTTAATTCTCCTCAGCAATTTTGATCGCAATTAAAAGAATATTTATAAACGCTATAATTATAGTGAGTGATATATGCAATAAATTGATCACCAATTGTTTTATAAGTTGAAATAAAAGCAAAAAATAAAATTAAAAAATATTTTCTAATTATCAAAACAATATGGTCGTCATTGTTGGTGTGGGGTCGATGTTTGCTTGCTTATTGCTCCAACTACCTAGCCGATCATAAGAACTAAGGAAGAAAATGGAGATCTAACCTAGTTTATCTACCTAATCTCTTCGAGTGAATAGCGAATTGTCATATTCAAGTGACAAAAAAACAAAAAAAAAGACGAGAAAAAAAAGGTGAAGCACTTGTCCTAGCATTATAGCGTTCCTAATGCCCTCGTCATTTCATCTCATAATCAATAGAAAAAGGATAAATTATAATAACTGAGAAAATAAGTGAATGTGTGAGTGAATTACATGAGGTGTAAGGATTTACGTTCTGTCAACTCCGAGATTCGATTCCTCAATCTCAAATAATAAATTTTCATCCACTTATTATCTCGTGGAGATTAAAATGATTAATTAACTAACATTGAACTTGACGTGGAGGCTAAAATAATTAATTAGATAATATTAAATTTAAAATAATTAATTTAATTTTATAAAAAAAAATAACTAATAAAAATTAGAATGAGTTAGTGGCTAGTGCATGAAATGTTGCTATCATGAGGTCTGGAGGTCAAATCCTGGTTAGTAATCAGGTTCCTGTCCTCCCTTATACACTAGTCATTGTTCAGGCTAGCTATATTAGCTCTCGTGATTTACCTCCTTCTTGGTCCTGAAATGAATTGACAGAGACGACGTTGAAAACGAGCGTTTTACTTTTTACAAGAGGACGATAGAAAATTTATTTAACTCGCGTCAGGTCCCTGAACTTGTTTGCTCGAATTTGAAATTAAGGTAATTAAACATAAGCACGGTCAAGCCGACCGGAGATGTTGGACCGCTATGTCAAATCATGAGGGTGTCTTCTTGACCTGATCTGACCCGACCCGACCAGATCCGACCAGACTCAAAACATATCGTCATCTCCCTAATTCCACAACACACGAACAGTGCACGTGAAAATCCATAGGTGGATTAGACGAGAGATGATGAAATGTCTTTATCAACTTGACTCGAGATGAATTAATTATTTTATTTGCCGTTCTGTGTGCACGTGATCATGATATAATTATATATATATATCTTTCAAATAATTTATTTAAAGGGAAAAAAAAGTCTAAAAATGATTGTTTTTTGTGGGATCATTTTCTACCTAATATATAATAATATAATAAAGTGAGTAACTTTGTTTTGAAAAAGAAAGTTGAATTGATCATGATGAACACTGTGTTTTCTTTGGGAAGAAGAAACAATGAGGGAATATAAAAAAAAACATGATTGTTTAATTAATTTGATAATGTTTCACCTTGTTAGCGTAATCAGATTTTAATATTTAAATAATATATTAAATAAATTAAAGTTAATTGAATACTTAATAAAAATCATTCCCTCCGTATAAAAACAGCCCAGAGCATCAATTATTAAAGTCACGGGCATGCAGCAGCCTCAATTTATTTTTCCTCTATTTGAAAATTAATTTTCAAACAGCACATTAATTAACTATTTGTACACGCAAATAATACTTTAACTAAAATTTATGGACATAAATTCATTCCAACAAATAAAATAAAATAAATAAGTCCATTGATGTGATTAATTATATGATGAAAAAACTTAGATAATGATATAATAATTAAAAATTTAAAATAATTAATCAAATATTTAAAAATTAAATTTTAATTATGATGTATTATTTAGTTTATTTTTAAATCGGAATTTATCGATCCCGATAGCAGCAGTTTGTTGGATCTCAGGAATTTATATATTCATTTACTTTTTCTCCATCAGTCTGATTCGATACGTACGTAGTGCATGCGTGAATAGCATAAGCATATGCATATATGCATATGCATGTCACTGGATTCGCTGACGTGTCTGATTCTGTTAAGTTTTGCGCTTAAATGACATGCTGGACAGGACGTCTATGTACGTACGTAATTATACATGTCAAGTCGTCGATGGTATAGCAGAGGAGCATGCATGCATGTAGCTGATGTCATGGATGCATTCTCGTCAAAATACAATCATGATGGAAGCGCAGGCCGCAGTGCACTTTGATTGGTGTTTTTTTTAAAAAAAATATCTAATTTTTTAAATCGATTAATTAAAAAATAATTTATTTAATTTCATAAATTTTGTTATTGGTTATAAAAATAAATCAAAAAATATTCAGAAAAATTTATTTAGATGATTAATATTTTTAAATTTCATTTTTATTAAAGAAAAAAATTTCTATAGTATATCCTAATTAATTAAGATTTAAATTTTAAATTCTTTGATTATTCATTAAATGATCTAATCATTACATGATTGTACCATTATTCCGGAGGCACCATGGTTTGTTTAGTTTTTTTTATTAACTAGATAATATCAAATTTGTAACAATCGGCCCGGCCCCACAATGATTGGCTTAGTTGATACAAGGTTGTTTTAATAGATTTTGAATTTAATTTTTAGCGAACATAAAATATTTCGTTGAGTGTTTGATTTTTTTCCTGAAAAAAGTTGTTATGCTAGGATAAATACTCTTCATGATTTATCCCTTTCAGAAAATGTGGGGTCATCCTGAAGAGGTCGCTAAGATGACGATTTCACTTTTTTACTCTAGTATTTTAGTTTTTTAATTTATGTAGGACTAAATAAATCAAATAATTTATGAATAAATTTAATATTCGACTTAATAAGAATTTATACTGCAACAAATATGACTTTTTGCAATGCGCAATTATACTATCTGTAGTGCGCATCATATGTTAAAAGTCATAAGACATTGATAGCGCGCGTCGCGCGTGTTGCGATTAATAGCAATCGCGGTGCGATGCGCACTGCGATTAATAGCAATCGCGGTGCGATGCGCACTGCGATTAATAGCAATCGCGGTGCGACGGGCGCTGCGGTTAATAACAATCGCGGCGCGCGATGCCGGCTGCGATTAATAGTAATCGCGACGTGCATTGCAGTTAATAAAAATCACGACACATGCTGCGGTTGATAGCAATCACGGCACGCGATGCGCGCTGTAATTAATAGCAATCGCAACATGCGACTTCGATTAATGTTGTGGTTACGATCAATCAAATATCACACAAATTGAAACACCACATGCATATAACATACAATTATAATACAACATACACATAATTATAAAATCAAAACTTAAACAATTATAAAACCACCACACTTAAGTAAGACAATAATTCACTCAGTAAAACAAAACAATCCAAACTAAAAATAAAAAAATTACTTAGTAAAGTAATTGTTTCATAAAATAAAATATATGACTTTTAATTCAGTAGAATCTATCAATCATACAAAATTATAAACTTAGATAACCAAGGGATTGTACTTCCTATTGCATCCTCGAGAAAAGATATTTCATCATTTGGTCGAATTAGGTCCACCTTCTCTATAAAAATTCTATCAACCCAAACTTTCCAACAAGATCCTCCAAAAAGAACGTGATGCACTTTTGCTTTTGGATCTGTGAATGCAATTCGACCTTCTGCAACAACTCCATCAACACACCAATGAAGCAGCTTACATTTTGTATTATCACCGATATCTCCATGACTCACATCCTTCACTTTTCACTGTATAACAATACAAAGTTATTAATTCTATCATGTCTATTTTTAACAAATCTGTAGTTTAAAAAGCACACAATTTCAAAATAGTCATATGAGTTACACCTAGATGTTGGTTAACATTATCAACATTACCAAATTTTTTTGCACCATTGATATCACTATCATCACCAACATCATTCCCAATACCGCTACCAATGCCACCACTAGCAACCTAATTTTACAAACAAAATGTATCATATAATGTTATCATAAGATAATTTTACTAACAAGAATACAAAAAAATGAAGTAATTAAGACAAATTATATCAAGTAATGTCATCATAAGATAATTTTACTAACAAAAATATAAAAAATCAAAGAAATCACTCTTCCATATTTTATCTTATGTTGTTTAATTACTAACCTATTCTTGATCATTTTGTTGCCTCAGATTTTGAAAAAACATCAACCTCATTTCTTGCATTGCTTGTTGAAGGTTATTCTTTCAAGTCATTTAATAGTTCCATTTTGTTGCACAAAAGCTCCAACTTTCGATGGTACAACTTCAAAGCCCATTCCATGCATTCTACCTCAAGTTTCCTTGCCAAATACAATATTAATTGCATCATCAATAATATTAGTTGTGTTATGAGATTCGGGTGAACACTCTTCTATTTCTTTCTGCAAATAACAAGAGATAACTCAAATTTCATATAATTCTCATAAGTAAAAATGGGATAATAAGAGATAACTCAAACTTCATATGATTTTTTAATATAATAATGTATACTTATATTTTCTAACACATGGTGGACTTATTACATATAACAAAGAGATAATTGGTGACCTTTAATAACACGAGTCTTAAATATATTTTTTCATGTGAATTATACAAATAAAAAAGAGATAATTTTATTATCATTTTCTCTCCAATAGCTTGATTACTAGGTTCATTTTTTTCTTGTGACCTTCAATCCAATCTTTTGATCTTGTAATTGGTGTATCCGTGGGACTTTCTTTTTCCTTGAGTATGAGACATATATAAATATATAAAAAAGTGTTAGGAACAAATAATAATGTTACTAAGTGTATATGCAAAACTTTTAATAAAGTTTGATAAATAATAATATTTACCATTATGCAAGTCAAACGGGCATAACCTCTATGACTCATTGTGTGAATGTGGTCTTGCTTTACTCTCATTTTTCTAAATTTTACACTTTTTTCCTGAAAATCAAAATATGTCTAGCATATTCATATATAATTGATTATCTATTTGAATCTACAAAATATATCCAACACGATAATCCTAAATACATCCTAAATATTTCATTAAATCATAGTTCATTTCAAAGTATTCAAAAAAACAAGCCTTGTTAATTAATACTTACTTGAAAGGCAGGTGATAGTATTCTCTTTACAAACAATTCCCATTAATTTTGATCCATAAATTCAGGCTTCAAAACACTTATATTTTGTGAAGTCACTTGACCAGCATTAGCTTCTCGTACAAGTATCTGCAGTTTGGACTTTCTATCGCGCTACGACTTAGTTAATTTTTGAAATATTAATTTCTTTTCCGACTCCTCAACATTATAATTCACCTGTACATTAAAAGGTATAAAAATAAGTCTACATTTTGTTATAGAATAGGACAAGAAAAATATGTTTACATTTTGTTATAGAATTGGACAAGAAAATTTTATTAACTGAAGACATTACCTGCAGACAATGTCACATCCTATTCTTCACTTCTTCATCTACGTCATTCCATCCATCTAATGTATATGACATAAATTCCTTTATCATGCAACCTAGAAAAGAAGTATACTTCACTGAATTTTCTCCAATCGGTTGTCCGAACTCATTACGCTCCAACTCTTTGGACTTTTGTTGACCACTAACCAAATTCAACTTTGATAGACCCGTCCCTTTTTCTTGTCATTTTTGTCATTATCAATTATTTCTTTACCATGCAAATCTTTAGATGAATTAGGTAGAGTGTTAGAAGCTATATTTTCCTGCAAAATAGCATAAAGAGATTAAAATGTACCAATATACTTTATTAAAATAAATCAAGATTTAAAAAAAGAATATATTATCACCTCAATTTTATCCACAAATGTTTTGCTGCATTTTTCTCATCTTTTGATGCATCACTAAAAATAAGCAAGCAAAAAATATATATTGAAATATTAAATAAAGTGTAATGGAATTTTAAAAGAACATTTAGTATTTGAAATAAATAACTATAAAATCTATCGTTGAAAATTTAAGTCATGGATTAGTCACATCAAATCCCTCACACTCATTCCTTGCATATGATTCTTTCTCAGTAATGTTAATCTCAAGTGTAGATATATCAAGAGGTGTTGATGACGTATAGGCATCCTCTTCAATCAAATTCATGTCTTGAATACCCACGAGGTGACACTTTTAGTAACACATACTACTTTGATTCATCATTGTCCCTAGAATACAAAACCTGCTTTGCTTGTGATGCTAAGATGAAATGATCGCTTTCGAAAGTTCTTAGTCCTTGGTGTAAGTTGACCAATGTCAAATCATCTTCCATTTTAATACCAATTTCATGATTGACCCAATCACACCTAAAAACACACACTTTGAAAGAATAGTAGTCTAGTAAAACAATATCTAATATAACCTTATAGCATGATATTCTTCCTACTATATGTGAATAACCATTAGCACTAGATTGACTAATAGTATTGACTTCAATTGAAACACCATTATTTTGTGTCGACCTTCCAACATCAATTGTGTGGAATCGATGTCCATTTATAATATAACTCATATAAGATATAACATTTTTCCTTGGACCATGTGCTAGCCATTGAATTCGACCTAAAGAGTTATCAAGAACATGTTTTGATAACCAATGAGCAAATGTTTTCATATGTCGCTTTTGTAACAATGTTTCATTACTTATGAAACGGTGATCTGCTTGTTTAAGATTCTCAATGTGCATCCTATTTAAAAACATTAAAGGATGTTTGTTAGAATATACGAATTATATAATAAACCAAGATTATCTAATAGGACTTGCAATTAATTACACTCACTATAAGTAAGGTTCAACTTCTACAGTATTAAACAACACATATCGATATGTAGCTTGCAGCACATGGTCTTCTAAAATCTTTTCTTTTCCTTGAGAAATTGGGCGACCTTCCACTAATCCATTTTCTAAATTTACATTCCGATTAGAACGAATACAAATACTAGCAGCTTTCTTTATATAAGCATTACAAAATCGCATTCATTCTTCGATTAGGTAACACTACAAAATCACATTCTAATTAGAATTAATAAGAATTTATTTATATTCATTCAAATATATATATATATATATATATATATATATATATAATTCATTAAATAAATAAATTTTAATAGCTCGTTAAATTAAATGAATAAGCTTAAACATATATATATTCATCTCGTTAATATTGATGAATAAAAATTGTGAACCGTTTGTACACAAACAATATTTAGGAACAAAGCTTATGAATATGTTTATTAATAAAACTCTCATTAACATAGTAAAAAATAAAGAAACTTTTCAAATTAACAAATAAACTTGTATTATCAATCTTAATAACCAATCAAACAAGATCAAAACTATAAAAAATTTAAAAAATGAAATAAGTTTCAATTGAGAGTTCGATAACATCTCAACGAAACAAGCTTAAGTCAAACTGAATCAAGCTTAAACTCATAAATAAGAAATCAAACCAAACTTAACAATCATTTCAATAATTTAATTCATTTGTACTTCACTTAACTTCGCTTGATTATCTTATCAAATAAATTTGAACACCATGAAACTTGACTCAACTAGACTCATTTACAACTGTACTTTTATTATGCTTATGCTCAATCGACAGAGGAAGGGGAAAGAAGTAGTGATGGAAAAGAGAGGATTTGACCTCTTTGTCTTTCTCAGTAGTCATGGTATCTCTTTATCAAATAATTTTGAACATCACGAAGCTTAAGTCAGCATGACTCATTTGCAATCCTATTTTTATTAGGCTTCGACAAGAGGAAATGGGGATGTAGTAATGGAGAATAGAGGATTTGACCTCTTTGTCTTTCTCAGACCTCTTTTGTTGGTGTATTTTTCATTAATAGTCTAATTTATATTTTAATATATGACAACAAGTTAGAGTAAGACGATTGTTGTTTAACCTCTTAAGCTAAGTACGCAGGTTAACTAACCTGACGGATCTAGAGTACCAGATATCGGAAAGAAGTCTATTCGGGTCAGAAAAGACTAGACGATTAGCAAAAAGTCCAGCTAGATCAAAAAGGACCAGATAGCTGGTAGAAAGTCCAATCTGGTCATTAGTGTAGGATCGAGGGCACATGAGAGGGGGAGGGGGGGGGGGGGTGACTCACGTGTTTTAAAAAACTTTTCTTTTCACTTTTGAAATCTCGTTGA
>JBBUKS010000055.1:1217757-1238461 GCA_038050645.1 Hedychium gardnerianum | reverse complement strand
TAGGATGTGATTAAACTGCGTGGTTGTGCTATACCCGAGTGGGGTATGTTACTTTTATTTCTGTATTGTGTAGATATCCATACCCGTGTTGGGTATTTGTATTTAGTTGTATTATGTATTCAAAAAATTGTCCGCCGTACAGGGGAGGTGCTGTCCGATTTTCGTCGGACAAATACCCTCCCGGGACGTGACAATGGGTGCTATCACAGACATAGGATAGTCATATATATATATATATATATATATATATATATATATATATATATGTATATATATATATATATTATAGGATTTTGATAATCTACATATTTTATCATGTACAACCATATATATTTGTTGAGGTAACATAATCCTGATCACTGATCATCATTACATATATTTTGATTAATAATATATAAGTGGTCACCTCAGGAGATGTCTATGGTTGTACAAGATAAAATATAAATAACAAAACTCTATATATATATATAAGAGGAGATAAATTTTTTAATTAATAATGATAAAATAAAATAAAATTTATTTAAATATAGATGAAAATATAATAAGACATCAAATCTAATAATATAAAATATTTATATATATCTCATCTCATTTGATGAAGTAAATTATTGAATTATGGGAAAAAGTTAAAAGGATGATTTTTTTTTATTAGAATCATAAAACGGTTTTATTTTTCTTTTATTATCAAAAAGATGTTACATCTTGCCTATGTATATTTTACTTTTTAAAATTACCTTTATTTTTTTACTTATTATAACCGTTACAAGATAGTTTCTATGCAATTATAGTATCTAGTTGTTATATGATTGTAATAGCTATGATTATATATATGTTATAATTATATATGACTAGTATTGATAAAAATAAATTTTTTATTATGATTTTTATAATTGTTATAATATGATGTTGACCTCTGTTAATCAATATTAACTAATAAAATATTCATAATACAAGAGTTATGACGAAGTGCTATTATAATATGATATTGATTAGTGTCGATAAAAATAAAATACTCATATTACAATAGTTATAAATTATAACCGTTATAATATAGTTTATTTGTAGTGTTTATATTATTGTAATTATAAATCTATAATTATTATAATATTATAAAAAACAAGGATAATTTTGAAAATATAAATGTACTAATCCGAAATAAAATGTTTTGTTGATAATAAATCAAAAAAAAAATGTTGACGATTCCAATAAAAATATACGTTCTTTTTTATTTTTGTCTTATATTTTTTTATATGTACAAAGTCACTAAGCAGGTTTGAGAGTGAGTTTTTTTCTCCATTATCCACTGTTCTCTTATTCTCATCGTTTTTGCTCTCAGATTTCTTTCCTCTCAAGTAAACCCAGACCTGTAGAATAGGGAGGTACATCCCACAGCATTGATAGAGAAATGCATTGTGAAGAAAAAAAAATTAAAAAAAGGACATGAATGAAGAACATGCTCCCCAATAAGATTTAGATTTAGTGAGAGTAATTATGGAATCCATTAATTATTTATTGCCCTATTTCTTTGAGGGAGACATAGAGTGTTCAATGACTACCACTGTTTACCAAGGAGGATTGGTGTGCTTTATGAATTCATAATTTGATAGATTTCTTGACGGTGCAAATAAGTAGAGTTTAAGTTATTTGTGATGAATCAATTAATTTGGATCTATAATTTTGATGACAAAAGATGAAACGTTTGTCCCAGCATTTTCGTCAGTTCGTTTCAGGACCAATACGGAGGAGGTAAATCACGGAGACTAGTCTAACTAACCCGAATAGTGACCAGTGCATGGGAGAGGATAGAAATTTAGCTATTAATCAGGATTTAACAGTCAGACCTTATGATGATAATATTTCATGTATTAATCATCAATTCATCTCGTGAGGACGGATCTATAGCTTTGAGATCTATAGGTTAATATTATTTATTTAATATTTTAGAAACTTACAACTTAATTGATCATTAAATAGTAGATCTATGTACAATTTATTAAGTAATAAAAATTTAAAATTCTAATCTAAGGCAGAAATCATGAATGAGTCATTGTATCACCGAGCACCGCACCTTCTTAACTCATTCCATATAATAAGTTTTGAGGCGGTGGATGGTGCGGACCTCGCCATATAGGCGGTCTCCACCACCAACCTCCCATCTCCTTTCTTGTGAGTTGGATTCATGGCCCCGGAGTTTGATGCAGCAGTCTCAAACTGCTCCAACTGTTAATAAGATATTTATGATATATATTATAAGATATTTTTTTTTTAATAAGATGATAAATTTTGAAAGTTGGTCACTTCAAAAGGATAATCACAAGTATATATTTTTCAATTTATTTAATAAAATGAATAAAATATGAGAACGAACTGTTCTTTTTGGAATTAATTAGCTCATAAGAATTAGATAGCCAGTTTAAAAAAATAATAATTATGAGTTGGATTCATGCGTTCTATTAAAAAATATTATGCACCGTAAATCAAAAAGTTATCATTAATATAATCACCATATCGATGTTCCTTCTTGTTTGTTCTGGTAGATCTAGATTTTTTTTTTTTTTTTTGAGTTTGATAGGAGGAGAGCAATCACTTTCCCTTCAGTTGAAGCAATCCAAAGAGTTAGTGAGTAGTCATTATTTCTCCCTACAACACGTGATCTTGACTTCTCAATTCAAGAGTTTTTTTTTGCAATTTAAGATTTTTTTTAATGCGAGATCATGATTAAATTCGTCATAAATGTTAAATTGATTGTTAATTAATTTTAACTCGAGTTTATTGATTTTTGAGAGCAACTTAAAGTCACTCGGAAATAATTAAAAGGATTTATTATTTTTAATAATGATTAAATAGACACTATTATTGTTTCTCGTATGATAATAAAAAGCCTTATCATGAGAGAATATTTATAAGGATAAGTGTAATTTAAAAATTATTTAATTTAAAATAAAAATAGACTGCTCTTTTGACAATAACAAAAATAAGAGGTGTTTTTTTTAAAATAAAATTTTGACTCTTCAATTTTTGTATCAATAATTTGGATTTAAGCCCCGGATAATTTATAAAATTTCTATTACTATTAAAATGTCTTTTTATTATTTAATAGAAATAAAAGAAAGTAGAGATGCTCTGGGATTATAACGTAGCGGTAAGGTATTTAAATTATCACTATACTTATGATTTAATTTTTAATTATAATATATTTATAGGATTTTTTTTAAATGAGGCGTATAATTAAGGGATATTAAATTTCTGAATTATTCATCGTGAGTGTTTTTTGATTTATCGTCGATTAGAAATTTTTGTGGGGCCGAGTTGATTGTCCTAAGTTTGATGTTATTTTATTTCAATTATGATGTAATATTAAGGATTTTTTTCTAATAAAAAATAGATCTAAGAATATTAATTATTTAGATGTATTTTTTTAAATATTTTTGATTTATTTTAATAATTGATAATTTTTTTTTATAAAATTAAATTGATTATTTTTAAAATTAATTGATTTGTTAAATATCGAAAAAAATAGAGATATTTTTAAAACTATTAAAGTGGTTAGGATATTTAAAAAATTATCTTTAAAAAATAAAAAAAAAATGTCAAGTTGATTGATCGTCAATTTTTTAAAGGAAAATTGGCATGCAAAGATTGCCTCATCAGTCCCAAGAACTGGTGGTGGTCTGAGGCCACCTTGTGCCATCAGTTTTTGAATATGTCTTTTTAGGGCTCGTATTTTTAAGCCACAAAGCTCGATACAGTGGTAAAGGGCATGGAGGGGACCACGTAACAACTACTATTTTGTTTATTATTATTATCATTAGAATGACCATCTTTCTTAATTCGATATTTTAAGATTTAAAATTAAAAAAAAAATTCACTGTCTACGATATAATGGTAGAATATTTATGTAATCTTTTAAGCTTTCCTGATTTGATTCTTAAATTTTGAATATTGGATTGTTAGATTATCGATTATAAATATTTTTAAATTTATTTTGATAATGGATGTTATTGGGTCAATTGAATCATCCTTCATATGCTATTAATAATATCAAAATAATACCATGCATTTATATTATATTCCTTTTCTATTAAAAAAATTCATTATTTTTTGTTGGACGAAAGATTTAAATATTTATATTTAGTGTTAATTAAAAAAATACTACTTTCTTACTTTATACTATTAAATTCAGACATGAGAATATAGATATATTAAGAAGATTTTTAGGAATATATTGATTTTGGTTCGAAATAATTTGAAATTTTCTAGATCCATTAATTACTTTCGAATAAAACTAGTTGATGGACCTATAAAATTTTGAATCATTTCAAATCAAAATCAATATACTTCTAAAAGTCTTTTTAATATATCTATGCTCTCATATTTGAATTCGATAATATAAATTGAGAATAATAAATTTTTAAACTTGTAAAGACTTGATAAAATTTATTACAAACTCACTCACTGACCAACACTACTAATAAGTTCTTAAGACACCTTGGTTCAAAAAAATATCAAACTTTGAATTTTTGAGTTTTGTTTGAAATTAGTTAATAAACCTAAAAAATTTTAAATTATTTTAAATCAAAATCTTACTTATGAAAGTTTTTTTAATGTAGCCTTTCGATTTGAATTTGACAATATAATTGAAGAGCAATGAATTTTTTAAATGGGAAAGAAGGAGGAGGGGTATAATGGAAATGCGTCGCATAATTTTAATATTTTAAAAGTTAGATATGCAAAATGAAAAATCATGAAACATACATGCACAATTTTTTTTACCACTATATCATATATGTGTGTTTTTTTTTTGAATAATTTAGTTGTCTCAATCTTCGGTCCAATTAATTGTAACTGGTAGACGGCCGATCCCACAAATCGACTATCAGACAAATCCAAAATCACGAGTAATGTACTATAATGATTCGAATCATGGCCTGGGGCAACCATACCTGTGCTCTTGCTCTATATTATACTTGATACGATTTGATTTGGCGCTGGGGGCGAGCGTTTCGCCTTTTGCCACAATTGATACGATTTGATTTATGTTCATACGACTCGAGCTTAATACAAAATACGGATTTGAGTTGGCCCATGGGCTTTGATTCAAATTGGATTGTTGTGGCAGATATGGAGGTTGGATAGATAGAATGTATTAGACGGGTTAAATAGATAGAAATTTTTTAAATGAATAATATAAAGTATGATCAAAACTTTCTTTTATTATTATTAATAATAATAATAAATATTTATTTAATTAAATATACTATATTAATTTCACGAATCGAATTTTAAAAAATATTATCTTTCCATTTCCATTTTAGTTTTAGTCAATTTATTAAACCTAATTACTTTACCTCTGTCAATTTCATATCATTAATCAAACATGGTACTACCAATGAGATAAAGTAGGATGATTTCTTATTTTTATTCCATTTAAATTAAATATATAAAATAAGTTATAAAATAGATATGGAGTTGAGAAATTATGCCGAGGCTGCTCCGACTTCCGGTGGCCTCCCCGCTTGAACCCTACATTTTGTCGCCAACACGACTCCTCCTTCGCTTTTCTCCCTCTCGATCCAGCTCTCGTCGCCGTCGCCGTCGCCGATAGCGTGCCTGGAAGTCGCCCACGCCGCCGTCAGCAGTTGTCACGGGCGACCTGTTGTGTTGCCTCTTCCCGCGCCGTGCTCTCGTCCGTCGATCTCCATCGATGATGCTTGTCGCGCATCTTCCGACCAACCAACGACAACCCTGTCTGACTTCCTCCTCTCCCATCCGATGGGAGTAGGTAGATGAATGTGGAGAAGATGTTCGACGTAATGTCTAAACCAAACTGGCACCGGCTGCTCCATCTGATTAGCCGGTTCAAGAAGTTGTTGGCTCTAGGTGGCGAAACCCAAAATCCAAGCACCAGCGTTGCGCCTACCGGAGTTATATTGCTCCCTGCTATATCTTCCGGTAAATTGAACAGCTAGAAGATTAAAATCAGACTACATGTGGAAAAGGAGAGATGGCGCCAATCATATAGTTTTTGTTGGCTGCTACTATCACTGATCATTTGTTGCAAAAGATCTCTCCAAGTTGATTGGCTGTCAAAGAAGCCAAACTGCCAAAAACATTCTTTTTATGGAAAGCACCCATAATCACATGATTAAACATCTCTTTTGTGTCCAACAGGCTGGTGGCATCCATTATATGACACAAGGGGACAGCAATTGTAGCTTCTATCTCCATAATTGTGTATATATTCCTTCGACTTTTACAGGAACCTTGAGTCATGGACTGGTTTTTGCCCACTCAAGTGTTGATCATTCTCATAGAGCTGCATTAAGGAAGCACTTCACAGGGTCTAATGGTTTGAGGGATATGACTTTTGGAACTGTTCATGGAATCATGCTATTATTTGTTCTGGAATTTCTCTCGATGCACACCAGGTTCTTATGCTAATTCTCCAAAGCCCCTACCGAAGAATGTGGGTCAACAACATCACCAGCTAAGAGAGTCAAGTAATCTCCCTTCACAAGCACAATATCTATGTCCTTTACATGCATAATTGCTTCTCTGGTTCTTTACTTGTGTTAATTTCATTGGATTACTGGTGTTATCAAGTATAATATATTCGTGTATATGTTTTAACTTGAAACCAGCTTACTTCATCTACTATTGTTGATCTATGATGATCTATCTACCATGCATAACATGAATGCAGTAAATTTGCATCCTAAGTTGAGAAACCAACTCAGGTTTGCTAAACCATCACGCTAGTTTACAATCGATGAGGCTCTGAACATGAAATCCTAATTACGTAATCAATCAGGGAAATTGAATTAGCAGTCATCCTAGTCAATCAGAGAAAATTTACTACCATCACAACAACATGCTGAAGAATCTCGATAGCAGCCTAGTCCTTTGGGATAATGATGCAATGGTTTGGTTTTTCAATGAATAACTAAGAGATTTAAGGTTTGAATTTTAACTGCGGCATACTGTAGGGTGGATCTAAGAATGCTAGTCATTTGGATGAATCTCTATTAGCATTTTTCGATTTATTCTGGTGATCGATGAAATTTTTTTATAGGATCAGATCGGTCGTCTTAAGTTTGACGTTACCTGACTTGATTAATCATCGATAGTAGCCTAGTCAAGTTTATTCACAGTTTGTCTAGAACGAGTATCAACTACTACAGAAATATCAAGCTCGGCTCACTGGAAGGTGAGACAATACTGCAATAATCTGGGAAAATAACCATCTTATCAAATTTTCACCAACAGCTACTGATTCCTATCATCAACGGTTGAAACTAACACTGTTGAACAATACGGCAATAATCTGGGAAAATAACCATCAGTTCAAATTTTCACCAACAGCTACTGATTCCTATCATCAACGGTTGAAACTAATACTGTTGAATAAGATAAGTTTATGAAAGAATGTTTCTCTTGATTCATGTTATTAATTTGCCAATTTTCTACACTTAGTCTCCTGGAATACTTTTAGAGATTTACAGGTTCAGATACTTATATTTCTCCTACGCCAGGAGATACCCCAAGTTCAAAGGATCGAGTTATTCACTCTCTAACTTCACGGATATTCGAGATTCGTGAGATCGAGTTATTCTCTTCCGACTCATACATAGTCGCGGATCGAGTATTTTCTCTCCGAATATTTGGGGGTCAGGAGATCGAGTTTACTATTCTCTCCAGATTCAGACATAATCGCGGATTGAGCATTTATTCCCCTAATCTTGGATCAATAATGTTCATCAGCAATTGTCCTCCTAAGGTCCGAAAACAATCATGTTCTCACGAACTTAAATTGCCCTCCTCAGGGTCCGAAGACAATCATGTTCCCACGAACTCAAGTCGCCCTCTTCAGGGTCCGAGTACAATCATGTTCCCATGAACTCAAATTGTCGGTCTCAGGGTTTGAAGACAATCTAGTTCACGCGAACTCAATTGTCTTTTTCAAATCCAAATTCACTCTGTCTCCGACCGAGGCATCCATTAGCAATTGTCCTTTTCAGGGCCCAAATTATCCATCAGCATATCTCGCAAGCTATTCTTTCTTCGACTCTATGGGTTTGCGGGAGTTGTGAGATCGAACTTACTATTCTCTCCCAACTTGAATATAGTTATAAATCGAGTTTATTATTCTCTTCCTATTTAGACATAGTCGTGATCAAACTATTCTCTCTTTAGCTCCATGGGTACTCAGGAGTCGTAAAATCAAGTTTATTATTTTTTTCCGACTCGGACATAGTCACGGATCGAAATATTTTCTCTATGACTCTACGAGTACTTAGGAGTCGTGAGATCGAGCTTATTATTCTCTCTCCTATTTCACGAGTACTCGGGAGTCGTGAGATCGAGTTTACTATTTTCTGTCGACTCGGACATAGTTGCGGATCGACCTATTCTCTCTCGACTTGGATAGTCGCGGATCGACTTATTCTCTCCCGACTCGAATATAGTCGTAGATTGAGTTATTATCTCTCCGACTCCACAGGTACTCGGGAGTCGTGAGCTCGAGCTATTTCTCTCTCAACTTGGACATAGTTGTGGATCGACCTATTCTCTTCTGATTTGAACATAATCGTGGATCAATCTATTCCCTCCCAACTCGGATATATTCGTGGATCGAGCAATTTTCTCTCCGATTCCATGGGTACTCAGGAGTCGTGAGATTGATCTTATTATTTTCTTCCGATTTGGACATAGTCGTGGATCGGGTTATTCTCGCTTCGACTCCATAGGTACACGGGAGCCGTGAGGTTAAGTTTATTATTCTCTCCTGACTCGGACATGATCGCAAATCAAGTTATTCTCTCTCCGACTCCATGGATACTTGGGAGTTGTGAGATCGAACTTATTATTCTCTCTTGATTCGGACATAATTGTGGATTGAGCTATTCTCTCTCCGACTCTACGGGTATTCAGGAGTCGTAAGATTGAGCTTATTATTTTCATCCGACTCGGATATAGTCGCGGATCGAACATTTATTCTCTCTGTCTCAGACATATGACGTTCATTGACATATTTTTCTCAACTCAGATATATTTGCGGATCGAGTTATTTCTCTTCCAATTCAAATATAGTCGTAGATTTAATTATTTATCCTAAAATTTATATTCTTGTAATGATAATAAAAGAAATTAAATTTTTAGCGCGCAATCATTGTAAGCACATACCTGTACAAGTTGGTTAAGCATTGACCCAGTTGGTCGGGTTAAAACTATAATAAATCCATCTAGAGATGGGCTAGGATAGGTTGGTTATGATTCCAACTCAAATTTAATGGTGAACTGATGGTTTAAATTAGCATTGAGAAAAAAATTTTAATGACCATTGGATCGTTTGAGTGATTATTTTAATAATCCAAATTATTTGATTATTTTTTAATTAATGATTATGATTAATTAATTATTATTCTTCAAACTCTATAAATAAACTACTTTATTTATTATTTTTAAAACAAATATCTCTCAATTCGCAAAGCTCAAATATTTTCAACTTTTTCAAATGAAAGGAAGATCATCACGGTCTCAAAAGACAAGAAGAAGGCAATTTTAAATTTGGATCTCAATAATATTGAATTTAATGATAATGTGTCAGAGTCATTTCTAATATTTGTGACATAAAAAAATATATAAACTTTCAAGGTTTGAGATAATCCCCCTTTAAAATTATCTATGTTTACTAAATATTTTGAGGAAAATACTCTTTTGTCCATAGAGATGCCCGCAAAATATGTAAATGATGCAATGTATCTTATAAATTTCGATCATTTCGTGCATGAGTATTTCCTCCCGCAGGAGTACACCATCTTGTATTTGCTGGTGTTATGCTGCTCAATTTCTTGTGCGTGTTTATTGGGTTCGTGATGATCAAGTCCAACTACAAGAAGAAATTTGCTTGAAGGAATGCCAAAGAGGCTAGGTTCGTGTTGCTATTCGGAGGTGATCTTTTCTCATGCCATAATCTGTTTTGATGTTTAATTATTTCCTTTGTATTTTGTTTTTACTATATTTAAATATATGATATGCTTTTTTCTACTGGCCTACTGTGATGAATTTGACCATAAATTTGTGATTGATAAGTGTATATTTATTATCTAAAAGATAATCTGATGCATAAAATTTCCGTCAATATTAAACCCGGAGAAGGATTCAATCATATTGAGTCTATTGTATACAATTTTATCTTGCATTATAAAAAATTGTTTGTGTAACTTGAATCAGGTCATACAATAATAATTTTATCATTGCATCAAAATTTTCCTTCATAAATATATATTTATTGTCTATTTTAAATAAATTTTGTATGCAAACATGATTGTCCATTCTATACCTATCTACCAAAACAACAAGAAAGTAAAAGAACATTTCCTTGATTGTTTGTACAACCCAATCGCAAAAAAAAAAACAAGTATACCTATCTGCCCTGTGAAGATTTTGTTGTTGCCTAATTAGTTATCGAGTGCTCTTGATCATTCAATAGGATGCAACTATTAGAACTTTAAACAACGGACAGATCAGATAATCTATTGTCAAAGCTGCAAAACTAGTATTATTTATCACGATCAATCAAGTGCATTACTCAATGGCACCTAATCACTTATATCCTTTCAAAGTGGCTTCTTCTCCTGCGGAGATGACGTTGTTGAAATCAGAATGCAAATATCATTCCTTTGAGGTGGAGATCATCTATAAAATAGGGTTAATCCTTCTTATTGGAATCGACATTAAGGATATCTTTGGTTGACTCCTTAGTATCTGATGTGTCCTTGTGTTTGATTCTGATGCAATATAAGCATTTGGTGTTTCACACGTTGAAAAAGATTATGAGTTAATCTAATTGAATTTTATTGGATTACTAGATTAATCTAATTGAATTTTAAACTTATTAAATTAATGATTAATTTAATATTTATAAGTCCATATTATTAGATAAAATCTTATTAGATAAGACTTGACCACGTTATTAGATAAAATCTTATTAGATAAAATTTGGTCATGTTTTATCTAATAAGATAACTCTAACAGCTAGAATTTGATCTTAATATATATATCTGCATATAAAGCTAGCACTGATAATTATTCGTGAGAGAGATATTACGGCGACTCCAACTTTGCTCGTGTGACGGACGACTGTTGTGCTCATGTGGATATTGCTAGAGACGCAAACGTACTAATCGTGCTTAGATCGGCCAAACTCTTTACCAGATTCGAAGAAAGAGTTACACGCTTCAAGAGGTATTTTTCTACCAAATGTGTAATTTAAATTCGCATAGATCTCTGGTAGGTTTCCTTTCCGTTGTGTTTTTCATGTTTATTATGCTTCGAAACTCAACAGTGGCATCAAAGCCACTTGCGAATTCGATTAAATCATTTTTAATGTTTGCTTTTATATCTGATATAAAATGACACGTTTATTATGATTATACGAATGATTTATGGGTGTTTCGATTTTATCGGTGGTTTTGATTAATATGGTATGAAATAGAAATGAGTTCATTTTAATTTGGTTATATGAATACTATGATATTCGGGTTTCATTCGAATAATCAAATTATGGTGATTTTCAATATGATTGATATTTATAATCTCTTGTGAACGGATTGTAAGATATTAATCATTCTGTTTAATAATAATCAAAATTATGATTTGATTACAATAATGAAACAGTCTATTTTGAACCATTTGTGACAATTCGATTATTATATCAAAAGGAAATATGACAATAACTCAAACAATGTGATCGCCGCCAGGGGCGCTGCCCTTAGGACTCCATTTGTTTTTGCCACATAAATTATTAATTAGAATCATAATAAAATTATGTTATAAGGTTAATTGCATATGATGTATGACATGGTGCATGATTTTAACCCTTTAACCAATATGATTGGATTGTGTGTATGATTGTTATAACATTAATACAATCCGCGTATCGTGTCTTTTATCTTCTACTCAAGTTATACAAACTCTCTTTTCATCTAACTCTCCTCGAATGTAATTTGAGGTTCTTCTAGTTGTGTAATGTACAAATCGGAATAGTGTTAGTATAATACAAGATTGGAGTGTTATGCATGAGGAGAAGAAATCAACAACATATGACAACCGAGAAAACACTTGGAGAAGATGCACCGTCGGAGCACTTGGGAAGATGCAATTCCCTAAGGTTGACCTTTCAATCTCTGTATTGGCTTAAGAAGTTCGTATTAGATGGGTCATAACCATGTTACATTTATTTTCTGTTTGTGCGATGTATATTGATATATGTCATGCTTGTGCGATGTATGTAATGCATGTTAAATTATTAAATTATTAAAATTAAGTCATTTCAAAGATACCTACCAAAATTTGATGTTCATTACTGTCTTGATCAATAGTAGACAGGTTTACCAAAGTAAAGTGTCTCTAATTATCTTGGTAAAATGCGATAAGATAATTATGATATCCAGCTTATCAAATATTAAGTGTGACTTAATTAAGTTATCTCAATAAAAGTGAGAACTTAGAGACATAAAATTAGGATATGCACAATTAGATGGACAAAGAATAAATTGTATTATTCACCTAATTATCCAAGAATTGTATTAGATGCAATTAGTAAAAGTTATCTACCTAAATAGCCAAGTCTTGGGCGATTAACCAAAGCTAATTCAAGATAAGGTAAAATATGGATCTTGGCCCACTAAAATATAATCACAATTGAATTTGGGCTAGTAGTGTGAGTAAATTATTCTATGTTTTCCTACATCCATGACTTTCTCTAAGTCAGCCTTACAATTTAGTGGGAGAATCATTTAATTAAAGACCTAATTAAATAAATTTTAAATATGATACTTATTTTCTACATTTATTATTGTTGTAGATTACCATATCTGTAATATGACAAATACCCTATCATTGCAATCTGTCCTTGAGAAGAACAAGCTCAATGGAGTTGATTTCCTGGATTGATACAAAAATTTGAGAATTTTCCTCAAGCAAGAAAGGAAATTATATGTCATAGAACAGTCCATTTCTGAACCACCTGCTTCTAATGTCTCTCGTACTGATAATAGTGCTTATACAAAACATCAAGATGATGTATTGGAAGTATTATGTTTTATGTTCACCACCATAAACTCTCTGAGCTTCAGAAGCAATACAAGAACATGAATGCTTATGATATGGTTGAACATTTAAAACAATTGTATCAAGAGCAAGCAAGACATGAGAGACTTGAAGTATTAAAGGCTTTATTTTCATGCAAGATGACATATGGAAGCCCTATAGGAATTCATGTTCTTAAGATGATTAGTTATGTTGAGAACCTTGGCAAGATGGACTTTCCACTGGGCCAACAGTTGACTACTGATTTAGTTTTGCAATCGTTGCCGAAAAATTATAGTCAATTTGTCATGAATTACAACATGAATGAAATTGACAAAAACTTTGTCTGAGTTGTTAAGCATGTTGAAAATCGTTGAACAAAATCTTAAAAAGGTCAAGCCCAATACCATATTGATGGTGCAAAAGGACAAAGGGAAACACAAGCCCAAAGATAAGGATAAGACCCAAATCAAAGGCAAGACAAAGTCTTCTGCATTGAAACCTAAAGGAGGGGTAGCAAAGGAAGGAACTTGTTTACACTGTGGTCAGACTGGACATTGAAAGATGCACTGTAAAGTATACCTAAATGAATTAAAGAAGAAGAAAGAAAGTGAGACTTTCGCCTCAGACATTTATATTATAAAAGTCAATTTATCTATTTCTTCATCATGAGTATTAGATACCGGATGTGTTTCTCACATTTGTACTAATGTGCAAGATCTAAGAAAAAGTAGATCATTGACAAAGGGCGAAATGGACCTACGAGTTGACAATGGAGCAAGAGTTGCTGCTATAGCTATAGGATTATATTTTTTATTTTTGCCTACTGGGCTTGTTTTGTTATTATATGTCTACTTTAATTAGAAACATTATTTCTATTTCTTGTTTGGACAAGAAATTTTTTTCATTTACAATAAAGAATAAATATTGTTCTATTCATTTAAATAAAATATTCTATTGTAGTACACATTTAACGAATGAACTCTCAATTGAATACTTAGTTTATAACATAAATACGAAAAGATTAAAATCCAATGATTTAAATCAAACATATCTATGACACTGTCGCTTGGGCCATATAAATGAGAAGCGCATATCTAAACTCCATAAGAATGGACTTTTAGACTCATTTGATTTCGAATTATATGAGGTATGCGAATCTTGTCTATTAGGCAAAATGACTAAAACTCCTTTTAATGGACAAAGTGAACGAGCTAAAGAATTGTTAGGACTTATACATAGTGATGTATGTGACCCCTTCAATACAACAGCTAGAGGAGGTTATCGGTATTTCATTACTTTCACTGATGATTTCAATAAATATAACTATATGTATTTAATGAAACACAAGTCAGAATCTTTTGGAAAGTTCAAAGAATTCAAGAATCAAGTACAAACCAACTTAGAAAAGGTATAAGATACTTCGATCAGATCAAGATGGTGAATACCTAAGCCAAGAATTTCATGATCATCTAATTGAATTTAGGATTATCTCCCAATTCACTCCACTAGGAACACCACAATGGAATGGTGTATTAGAAAGGAGGAATCATACTTTGTTAGACATGGTACGATCAATGATGAATCATGCAGATCTTTCTTTTGTCTTTCTAAGAACAGGCTCTAGAGACCGCTGCTTTCACAATCAACCGTGTTCCATCTAAGACAGTTACAAAGACATCATATGAGATATAGATTAGAAAGAGTCCCAAAATATCTTTTATAAAGATTTGGAATTGTGAGACATATGTTAGACGTCAAGTCTCAGAGAAACTAAGACCCAAATTCAATAAATGCTATTTTATAGGATATCCCAAAGAAACAAAAGGATATTGCTTTTACAATATTATGCAAGGCAAAGTATTTGTTGCTAGAAATGATATTTTCTAAAAACAGAATTTATTTCTAGAGGAACTAGCGGGAGAAAAGTAGATTTTGAAAAAATTTGAGATACACAAATTAACATTGATATTTTAATAGAACCTGAACAGGCACCATAAGATATTGTGGATCATGAACTTGTTGCACCACAAGAAATTATGAAACAACAACCTGTTCGAGTAGAACAAGCTCTACGTAGATATGATAGGACATGTCGTCAACCTAAGAAATATACTCTTTTTTTGTCTAACCACGATGACGTAATGCTTGTTGATCAGAACGAGTCCCCTTGGGACGAACATTTGGCTAATTCATGGGGCATTACTACCATGAGGTATGAGAGTTAATTCCTGACTAGTAGCCAGGTTTCTATCCTCCCCCATGTACTGGTCACTATTCGGGCTAGTAGCCACCCGTGATTTACCTCTTTCGTGTTGGTCCTAGGATGGACTGGCGGGGGCGTTGGGGGCGAGCGCTTCACCTTTTGCTACCTTGTTGATCAGAACGAGCCTACATCCTATTAGAAAGTTATAATAAACCCAGATTCTGAGAAATTACTAGAGATCATGAGATTTGAAATAAAGTCCATGTATACCAACCAAGTATAAACTCTGGTTGACCCACTTAAAGGGATAAATCTCATTGAGTGTAAATGAGTTTTCAAGATAAAAACTGATATGAATGGTAATGTGAATACCTTTAAGGGGCGACTGGTAGCTAAAGGATTCAAGTAAATTCATGGTATAGAATATGATGAAACATTTTCACCAGTTGCAATGCTTAATCCATTCAGATCTTGCTTGCTATTGCAACTTATCATGATTATGAGATCTGACAAATGGATGTCAAAACTGTATTCCCTAATAAGAATCTACTCGAGGATGTGTATATGACACAATCTGAGGATTTTATTGATCCAAAGAATGCTAGAAAGATATGTAAGTTGCATAAGTCCATTTATGGATTAAACCAAGCTTCTAGAAGCTAGAATCTTCGATTCGATAATGCAATCAAAAAGTTTAGTTTCATTAAGAACGAAGATGAACCTTGTGTCTATAAAAGAATTAGTGGGAGCACAGTCATCTTTCTTATTTTGTAAGTAGACGACATACTTCTCATTGAAAATGATGCCCCTATCCTTCAATCTATAAAGACTTGGCATAAAAATTATTTCTCAATGAAAGACTTAGGTGAAGCTGTCTATATCTTAGGTATTAAGATCTATAAAGATAGATCTAAGAGATTGCTTAGCCTAAGTCAGAGTATATATATTGATAAAGTACTTAATCGTTTTGCTATACAAAATTCTAAGAGAGGATTATTGTCAATGTCACATAGTGTGAGCCTTTCGAAGGCTCAATGCCCCTTTACTAAAGATAAGAGGGATCACATGAATAAGATTTCTTATGCATTTGTTATTGGATCTATCATGTATGTCATGTTATATACTCGTCCTAATGTCTCGTATGCATTAAGCATGATAAGCAAATACCAATCAGATCTGGGTGAAAATCACTAGTCAATGATTAAGAATATTCTTAAGTACTTGAGAAGAACTAAAGATTATTTCTTGATATATGAAGGTGATGAGGAGCTTGTTGTAAAGGGTTACAATGATGCAAACTTCCAAACCGACAAGGATGATTCAAGATCGCAATCAAGATATGTGTTTTGCTTAAATGATGGTGTTGTAAGCTGGAAGAGTTCAAAGCAAGATACAATTGTTGATTATATTACAGAGGCTGAGTATATTGCTGCTTCTAATGCAGCAAAAAAGGCTATTCGGATCAAAAAAATCACCACAGAATTTGATGTAGTTTCTAGCATAGCCAATCCAATAGACCTCTATTGTGATAATAATGGGGCTATTGCATCGGCTAAGAAACCCAAGTCTCATCAGTGATCCAAATACATACTTTGACGATTCTATCTCATTCGAGAGATTATCGATAAAAAAAATATAACGATATGCAGAGTACCAACAAATGATAATATTACTGACCCACTGACCATGAGCACAAAATAAGCATGATGGGTCATACTAAGTCACTAAGTATTAGATACTTAAGTGATTGACTCTAATGCTAATGGAAATTTGTTAGTGATCATGAGATGATTGTTATGCGACTTTAGTATCATATTTTAATAAAGGCTACATTTTGTGTTTATTATATTTATTTTATATTTATGTAAATATGAATAAATATATGTCATAGAATGGTAGGTTCTGTCCTATAGCATATCATTCATTTGAATTGATTGTGAGAGACTATAGATATATATATACTACTCTTAATTATTCCTAGTCAAATATTAATATACAAGGGCAATATTAATGCATTGAGACTAACATATAGGTTAACTGATGACTTAATCTCACAAGTCATAGATATCATATGTCAAGTTAACACATGAGTATATATTAGAGAATATGTACTGAATGACCCGTCAAGAGAATATTTCATGGATTGTTATATGAGTGTCATAAACATTCTCATAGTGACTATTAGTATAAATAATTTTTTTGACCTCAAGTCACTACGATTTCCTACATAAGAAGTTATGTATTTAAGTATCGACAAACATCACATGTACAAGGTCGATTATAAAGTTGTTCACTAGGGTATCAATGAGTTATGTGGAGGGATGTGAGCGATGTAAGTGGAATTTGTCTCTTCCATATAACGAAAGTGATATTTGTGCCCTTGATTAAGTAGGACTACTGAAATGTATGGTCATGTTCAAATAAGTTAATATGAGATATTGAGCTTATTTGGTTAAGTAAGTCTACTTAGAGATTAAGAAACACATAGATTGATGAGAGGATGACACGATCTATGTCTCATTAATCAATCTAGATATCATGGACAAAAGGACTAAGTTATACATTAAAATAGTTACAGATAAGTTTGGTCAGATCTACGATATTCTCGTCACTTGAGTAGCTATGATGCATTGCTAGATGCCTCTCATTGCTTGTGTCTTTAAAATATGATTTTAGAGTCACTGCCAATGTTACGAAAATCTATTGGGTCACACACACAGAGCGCATAAATTTTGGAGTTAGTTTTATTTTAGTATGACTAAAATAAAGTGGGCCTAGGTTTTAAGTCGAAAATTAATTTTGGATCTTAGACTTGTTAGATTAATAGTAGTTCTTCGTTTGAGGGGAGGATTATTGGAAATACAATCGAAGGGCATTCGAAACCCAACAGTGAATGCATAAAACATAGACCAGAAACACAAGCAAAACAAACACTTATCCTTTTATGTGGTTTCAAAAAATCGATTTCTACTCCATGATTTATGATTCATTGGTGAGTCACCCCTCAAATCCCTTCTATCTTTTATCCTTCTCAAAATCTTCTAACAACCTTGCTTACAAGATAAGCACAATAATATAAATGAAACAACAATAAATACAATAAGGAAGAAAATACAATGATGGAGCTTTTCTTAGGACTTCTTTCACTTGCTTTCACTTCACTCTCGTTCAATTACACTTTCTTTTATTTTATATGCATTAACTCTTATATTAGCTTATCTTGGCTGCCAAAAGCTCTATTTATTTCCCTTCTTATGGTCTTCATATTGTAACAATTGCTTGTTGTTTTGTTCTTGATCAGTCGTACTGATCAGTTATCTAGTTGACTATTTTGTGACTATTTCAACCTTTTGTTTGTCTATCAACTAATTGCATCTACTTTTAGTGGACCAACTAGCCTCCCCAAAAATACATGAGTTGATTGATCCTCTCTCCAATCGACTAATCTGTTATAGCTCGTATACTATATGATGACTTTTGCTAACACCTATCACAATAACGATCTTCTTCTGGCCTTCCTCCTATGCCATCATTTGAACGATACTGTTCTTAGTTGATTATTTAGTCTACTCAACCATAAACAAAAATATATTTTTTTGCTAGTAAATCAACCTAAGTCGATTGTCTAATTGTCACCTCCACCCATCAATTGAATTCAACCTTCAATAGACTAGCATATATCATCGATTATGATCAACTATAAGGTTGAGTCGCTTAAGTTAAGGTCTATCCCAAATCCAAAGTATAAGTGACATGTAGAGTCTTGTCTCACTTGAACTTTTTTGTCAAGACATCACACCTCTAGGACTTTCTTATTAAAAGGCCTTGTCTCTAGAATTTCTTCATCTTGTCAAGAAGACTTACCTCTCGGTCTTCAATATTTATTTGATATCAATCAACATCTAACCAATTTTAATCTATCGAGACTTTCAATTATCAAGTATTTAATCAACCTTATATGTAAAAACTTCTACTTTCAAATATTTTGTCAATCTTAATCTATCAAAACTTTTATTTATCAACTATTAGTCAATTTTGACTTATAAATTTTTTCACTTGTCAAGCATCTATTTAACTTTGATTTGTCAAGATTTCCTTAATGTCAACACTATTGAATTGGAGACACCTGTTGGACTCCATCAACTACCGACACTCGTTGGATTTCTCTAATATAAAACTCAATTATCTAATATTCAATACAAATCATAGGAGATTATAAGTTTTTTTGTTGCACCTAAGCACTGTACACACCTATTTGATAATGAAAGTAGATGAAAAAGATGAAGTAGCTGGTGGGAGAAATGTCGGATCATTATTTATAGATGGGCTTATATTTGAATAATTATGTATTACAAACTATGAAATAAGGATGAGACAAATTAAAGGTGATCTAATAAGGTTTTCGGTTATATGAACCTTAATGAATTTGATAAGGTGTGTGCCTTTAATGTGTAGAGACTAAAGGGTAATGTCTATTTTTATGATGGGATAAAATGAAAATACCAAAAGATAACAATGAAATTAGTTATATGAAGCCGTTATGATTCCTAGATCATGTGGTGAAGTTTTTTTATTTTCTTAATCTCATTATTAGAAATAGATTCAGGGAGAAATTGAAGGACTCTCTATGAAAATGTATAGATCTGGAAGATTAACTATACATATTCTTGGAGATCTATACATCATGAATTTGGGTATGCTTTCACTTTTTAGTTGATTGATCGATTCTTGGTGATTTAGCATGAAAGTGTATGAGATATTTTAAAAGTTTCAATTTTTGCCTTACAAGTGGTCGCAAAGCTCCCTTTCATGTTTAATCATAAAAAAGAAGGTTGAAACATTGACATTGTTGGCAGGATCATTGGTGGCGCTGTCGTTGTTGATACCCTTGTCGGCGGTTTGTGAGTCGTTGTTGCCTTGGCAACGACATATGGTTAAACTTTTACGGTTTCCTTCTTTAAAAAAGCTAGGGTTTAAACAATTCATTGTAAGGTATATATATATATATTAATTTACACACGATTTTCATAGGTCAGGTGTTTGAATTTTTTATTTAGGAGTTGAGTTATAATATTAAGTATATAAAAAAAATTATTAAATTTTTTTTTATGTACATGAGATGTAAGGATAAGATGTGTGAGATATCAAAATTCTCTCTCTATATATAAAATTGTTACCTTGGGCGATGAGTGACGCTCATGAGTGCCGCTTATACGATCCAAGTGCTTCAATAAATTGAGGCGCTTGAATCATTTTTTTTTTATTTATTTGTTTTGAGCTTTTGATTGTGTCAATCAAATTTTGCCTTTAAGATTTAAGAGTTTGGTTATAGTATTAAGCACACAAAAAAATTTAATTAAAAAAAAAATTGGATGTATATGGGATGTGCGAGATAAAATGTGTGGA
>JBBUKS010000055.1:1186442-1208700 GCA_038050645.1 Hedychium gardnerianum | reverse complement strand
AAATATTATAAATATGTGATAACTGAAAATCGAATCACGAGTATATGAATGACAACTTGAATATCTTGTCGTTGTACAATAGACCAGGGCTCTTTTTGGATGATATTAGTGTGTATATGATAGGTATAATTAGGTCTATAATATATTAAGGATGAAAGCTAAATCATGTCTTCGTTGTGGCAAAAGACGAAATCCTCGCCCCCAGTGCCCCCGCCAGTCTGTCTCAGGACCAACACGGAGGAGGTAAATCACGTGAACTAGTCTAGCCAGCCCGAATAATGATCAATACATGAAAGAAGACATAAATTTAACTATTAATCCAGATTTGAATCTCAAATTTTATTACGACAATATCTTATATATTAATCGTCATGTGGCAAATGTTATCATTGTAGCCCTGGCTACTAGACGGACATGTTCAAATTAGATGAATCATATCATTCTGGCAAATGTTCCGCATCAATAGCTTATCATATCTTCATGCCCCTTAGTATTTGCCATCATCACTCCGCTTTCTTAAAAATTTGAGAGAATTTTTATTTGGAAGCAATTTATTTTCATCCTTTAATATTATTATTTGGAAGCATTTTTTGTGTTTTTTCCATCCCCTCTTCAGGTCTTCAACCCTTTGCGCTGCAAAGCCAAAGCCTTTCCTTTCCTTCTTTATGAATACATCCTCCTCCTTGCTCTTCCACCGTTCCACCCTCTCCAGGGACTACGTCCTTTGAACATGTCCATCTTGTGAAAAGAAGTCGCATTTGGATGAGGGGGGAGGGAAGAGGGAGAAGAAGGGCCTTCTCTCCATAGGAAAGTTTCCATCTTTAACGCTTTCTTCGTGTTTATCTTTCTCTATGGCTCCAAGCTATGACTATGCGTCTTCTGTCCTCCTCTGCGTCGAGGACAACAGTTGCATCCTGGGCTTCGATGACGACGGCTTCAGCGCAGAGGAGGACAATCAGATTATTTGGTTCGCTGAAGCACAAAGGTGCCGTTTTTATGGAGATCCCTTCATCATTTTGCCGCCGCAATCGGATGATTACTTGGATGTTTTGATTCAGAGGGAGTCAGAGTATATGCCGAGGGAAGACTACGATGTGAGGTTGCGGTCTGGGGCATTGGACTCCTCCATTCGCAGAGATGCAGTGGATTGGATTATGAAGGTAGATTCTTCTACAATTCTGGCTGTCTTTGAATTCGCTCGGAATCTTTTTTGCTAATTCTCTCTTGATGGCTTCTACAAACACATCCTGTCTTTGTTTTGATGGCTTCATGTGTTTCTTTTGGTTGTTTACTCAGTTATTTGCTCCTGGTGGTTTCCTGTAGCATGTGTTGCTCTATATGTTACTGTTCTTATATCTGAATCTTGATCTCTGCATTTTGATAGTTTCGTTTGCTTGCACATCGTCCAGGTACATGACCATTATAATTTTGGGCCTTCGAGTGCCTACTCATCTGTGAATTACTTGGATCGGTTTCTCTCCAACTATGAGCTTCCTGTAAGAACATTCGTGTATTCTTTGGTGCCTTTAGTTGTCATCTGGAATCATTCATCTAATTTTGTTGTAGAAAGATAAAGTTTGGATGACACAGCTCCTATCTGTAGCCTGCCTATCCTTGGCAGCCAAAATGGAGGAAACTGAAGTTCCTTTGTCATTGGATTTGCAGATGGCCAAGGTTTCAAGTTAAAACTAGGCCGATAATAAATCCCATCGATATGATCTTCACTGTCTTTTTGTTTCTTCTTAAATAGGTTGGTGAAGCCAAATATGTTTTTGAGGCTAGAACTGTTCAGAGAATGGAGCTTCTGGTTTTGAGTACCCTTAAATGGAGGATGCAAGCTGTAACTCCTCTCTCTTTTATTGATTTCTTCCTTCACAAATTTAGTGGTGGAAATGTGCTAGATAAAGTGGCTGTCTCTCAATCTATTGCACTCATATTGAGTATTATTAGAGGTAGAGTTCATCGAAGCTCTATAATCTGGAAAAGATTTTATCATCTTAGTCCATAATCTAATGTCTAAGTCTGAAGGTAATTAGTGATACGCAGGAACTGATTTCTTAGCATTCAGATCTTCTGAAATTGCTTCAGCTATTTCGCTGCTAGTTCTAGAAATTGTAGATATTGAGAAAGCAGTGGCTTGTTGCAGCTATGTTTCTAAGGTACATGTTTCTAGTATCTTAATGTAAACAATTGCTTAATTTTGTTCTCTTAACTAGCAATTTCATGTGCTGCAGGAGAAGGTCATTAGATGCTATGAAACGATTAAGGATGTGGAATTGATGAGTATTAGCCAGCTTAAACATGACAATATCTCATTTTTCTATACGCCACAAAGCCCGATCGGTGTTCTTGATGCTGCATGCTTGAGCTATAATAGTGATGAAACGAATGGTGAGTCACAGAGATGCAATCATAATAAATCTGGTAGTAAGAGAAGGAAAATAAGCAGGACCTGAAGGAAGCTTGCAACCGGTTACTGTCAGAGTAGTTTAGTTTCGCATTTTACGTTGGAGGTTTACACTGGCAATGACCCTGTAGAACACCCCAAGCAAAAGGAACGAAGCCTTTGCAACCAGTTAATCCAAATTCATGTGATCTCGAACAAGTAGATGTCATCGACCAAATTGATCATCGAATGAAAACTTAGAGGACTTGGTTTGCTTATAATCTATTAACATGAGTGCATGATGTTAGACTACAGTAATTGTGATCTTGCAGTTCTTGTTTATGTCTAACCCTTTTTGGCTGTAGACTCTGGAGTAGGCCAAAACCTCTTGTGATTTTGCTGTGAGAATGCAGCATAATTTTCTTGCTGAACTAATCATAATACTCTGCATCAGCCCTTTTTCTGGATGAAGCTGTTACGGTTCAGGTATCTTTTTCCTTCACAATCATTTCATCGAAAATGAGCAGTCTGGTCTACCACCACATGATTATGTTTCAGCCTTTAACAATAGCTAAAGATTTGCTTGTTTATTTCAGAGAGAGAACTGTTTTTTCTTTTCCATTTACTGGCTCATTCTGATGTGTGGCATTCATCAGCAATGCATTATCTGATCTCATATAAAAATAATGCAGGGTACCCTATACATTGATGAGCCCAGCTACCTTACCCATAACATTTATCAGATAACGATGAACAACAAATTCTACTGAAGATTGACGAAGCCATTAATGATTTGTTTAAGCACGTTTTTATAGTCATTGAAGGCTTAATTTACAGAGACCTCAAGCGTTGGTTCCAATATCGTCTCATTCTTCTTCTTCTTGTACTCTCCGTAGAAGTAGGAGGCCAAACCCCACAAGGACAACGCCAAAGCCACTCCCTTTTGTCCACTGAATGGCTCGTGCAGGAAGATGACTGCGAGAACCTCTGTTATGGGTAGGCAAACCGACAATATGATCCCGGCGAGCAGTGCAGAGTCGTAGAATATGGTTCCGATCATGCCCAACAGTAGCAACTCGCACAAGATCGCGGACCAAACCAACACCATGTAGTACTTCAACTCCCCGAGTCCAAAGTCTTCCCCTTCTCGTCGCATCGCCTGCAAATGACAACAAGAGTTTGATGGCTTTTTAGAGTTTTGAAAAAGAAATAATTACAATTTAACGACGTGAATGATTCGAGCTCACTTGGAAGTCGTTGTTGGCGATCATCCCTACGGTGCATAGAGCGGTAGCGAAGATTCCGATCAGCAGTTGCAGCTCCATCGCTAGCGTGTAGCTCACCGGCCCCTGCTTGGCAGCCGCCTTGGCGTAGGTCAGCTCCACCAGGGGAAGCACCAGGCCGTAGAGCGCCGCCGCCGCCAGCATCATGAAGAAGCCCGCGAAATACTCCTTGCTCGACTCCCCCGCCGGGCGATCCCCGTCGGACGCCAGTCCCAGAAGCACCGCCCCCGCGATCAGCAGCGCGACCGCGTTCAGCGAGTAGGCCGTGAATCTCTGCTTCACGATCGCGAAGGCGAAGAGCGACGTGAAGGCCAGCTGCGACGACACGATGATGGAGGAGGTGGAGACAGGGAGGTAGGCGGCGCCGTAGGCGTAGAAGAAATCGTCTAGGCCCATGAGGAGGCCCAGCACGGCGCCTGCGATGAAGACGGCACGGGACGAGAGGCAGAGCTTGGGCCGCGGTGCTGCTGCGGCGGCACTGAGGCGGCAGCGGTAGAGGTAGGAGATAGCGAGGGGGAGAAGGGCGAGCGGCCAGGCGGCGGTCTGGAGCCAGCTGGTGAGCCACTTGCGCTTGCCGCCATGGAGGTAGTAGACGCGGAGGGTGATCGCGGCACCAACGCCGCCGGTGATCAGGCTGGCGAAGCTGAGCAGCCGGAGAGTGGCCTTCAGGCGATTGCTCACAATCAGCTTCGATTGCGGCAGCTGCTGGGATTCCATTTCCAATTCCACCTCCATGGCAATCTGATCTGCAGTTTGATCAATCTGTTACATATACTACAAGCAACTGACTGAACTGAGCATGAGGATGAGATAAGATTCATAAATACATGAAAGCCGTCTCAATTGTTACCTTTCAACAACTTTGGATTGACTTATATACTCAATAATTTTGTTCCTATTTTAAATTTATTGACAACACAGAAAAGACAAAAAAAAAATAACTTAGAGAGAGGGATGAAGAATGTGCTACCAATCAATATAAGATCATTTTCATATTATTAATGTCTTGCTCAAATCATCAAGCAAGTTGCAACTCTAATTATTCATTTCACGGACCATCAAATGCTATGCTCTTATTGAATTTGCATCAGAAATATTGTTTATTAAAAACTAAATAGCTTATTTTGAAAATTGAACACACACCTTAGTTTTATCTTTTTATACAACTTTTTCATTGAATTCGAGATTCATATTTTTTTTTTCGTGAAAAAAAATAAATAACAAGAGAAGGACAAATTAGCAACTGCATAGGTTCTCTGGAATTTGGATGGATCCCAACTTTCTCCTAACTTCTTGTTAGCTGCTTCTCATCTGAATCTTAAATGATTGGAGATAAGATTATAATAATAAAAAACAGATTTTTTTTTTCCACTGGAAGACTGAAAATAACGGCTAATTCTTTCCCACTAGTATAAGATATGCAACAGACAAATCTGTCACAGTTTGAACCGGATGGAGTCGGTCAATTATTTGAAATGATGATAGAAAAACACAATCTTTCGAAGATTGGTCAATCATGAAATTGAAACACTGTGTAAAATAATTGATGCGAAGTCAAAGTAAATCTTTTGGGGGTCTATAATTAATGAATCATGTGTTAACGATGGGTGTAGTAATTTTATAGTCCGAGATTAATTTTGATTGAGGTTATTTTCAATCGGACGTTTCGATCGAGATCCTCTCTATCAATCAGAAAGGTATCGTCCGGAATTATCTCATCGGGATCATCTTCAACCGGGCGCTCCAACGGGGATCCTCTCTATCAACCGGGAAGGTATCGCTCGAGATTATCTCCAATCGGGATCATTTTCAATCGGGCGCTCTGATTGGAATCTTCTCCATCAAACGGGAAGACATCGTCTGAGATTATCTCCGATCAGGATCATCTTCAACCGGATACCCCGACGGGGATCCTCTCCATCAACTGAGAAGGCATCGTCTGAGATTATCTCCGATCAGGGTCATCTCCGATCAGGGTCATCTTCAATCGAGCGCCCCGATTGGAACCCTCTCCATCAACCGGAAAAGACATCGCTCGGGATTATCCTCGATTGGGGCCAAGAGACTCATATTCGGGTTCTTTAACATCTGGTGAGGTAAGACCCAAGCAATTCAAGACTCAAATCCCTTAAGACCCATGCCTATTAGGAGGGAACAGGGAAAAGACTAGATCAGAGGAGGTCTTATGGAGCACGTGCCCTATTCCTGTTACATGTATAAAATACGCAAAAGATATGGCGAGACGTAGCTCTCACCAATATACAATCCTCTCCGTACCTTTGTCATTAAAACTGCACAGATGAAAGACGGTAGAAATAAGATATAAAAGTACCCCTCCCCCATCACAAAAAGAAAGAGGAAAAAACTCTCCTTAATCAATACTGTTTTCCTCTGCTATCACATTCTACTAACTTGAGCGTTAGAGGAATTTTGTTGGAATCACTCCCGATAATCCTGCTAACCCTTAGGATTCATCTTTTGTTTGTTCAGGGAAACGACGGATCGTCCCTGATTTTCCTATGCGGATCTTCCTCGACATGGTCCAAAAAATTTGCGACTATAGTGATCTTACCATTGGTGTTTCATCCTTCCATCCGATTCTCCGTCGGATCAATGATATTTAATTAAAGACTGTTGTGTTATGGATGAGATACTTGCTGACCATGCAAGATTCAGAACGAATCTGTAATTTGTAATTTTTTGATAGAAAAAACATGTTTTTAGTTTTCAGATATTGAAAGGTTCTGTTTATATTATATATGATGCAGTGTTGTTCCTGAATTTTAAGCTACAAAGTTCGACCTGAAGGAGTTGTCTTAAAGTTTTCAGTAGTAAGATAGTCATTTCAAATGCTAAGAAAATATAACGAATTGGAGAGTAGATTCTGAATTTGAATACGATTTTTCTTATATATATATATTTTGATCAGCAGATGAATATATGGGAAAAGTGAAAATAGATGATCAGTGCTTCAAGTGGGCTGCTGAATGGTGATGGCGGCATTAGCTTTGTTTTTGTTGTCCTTCTCTTGCCGGTACTCGCCGTAGGAGTAGGAGGCGAGGCCCCAGAGGGAGAGGACGAGGGCGACGACCTTCTCGCTGCTAAATTTCTCGTGGAAGAAGATGACGGCCAGCACCTCAGTGACGGGGATGAAGACGGCCATGAGGATTCCGGCGAGCAGAGCGTTGACGCAGAAGATGGTGCCGACGGTGCCGACGAAGAAGAACTGCCAGAAGATTGCGTTCCAAACGATGACGACGTAGTATCTAAACTCGCCCAGCTCAAAATTCCTGGCCTCCCTTGGAATCGCCTGCAATTCCCAAATCGGCTCGATCAATTAGTAGTGAAAATCATACCGACAAACTTCATAGTGATTGGATATGCTCGCTCTGTCCATCAACGTAACGAACTAAGATGAAGATCTTCTTTTGCGATCATATAAACATTTTTTATAATGTTTTAATATTTGCTTTGTGAGGTTAAGGCACGACTAATCTTTGACTAAATTTCAACCAATTCAATTGAAATCATTAATTGTTGGCTAACTGTCTGAATTTAATCGTAAATTTCTAAATCGAGGAGTGGATTTGAATGACCTGGAAGTCGTGGTTGACGATCATGCCGACGGTGCAGAAAGCGGTGGCGAACATCCCCATCACCAGCTGCATCTCCAGCACCAGCGTGTAGGTGATGACCAGGCCCCGCCGCCTCGCCATGACGTACATCAGCTCCACCAGAGGGAGTACGAGGCCGTAGAGCGCCGCCGCCCCCAGCGTGAGGGCGAACCCCATGAAGTACTTCCCCCTGCTCTCCCCCTCCGGCCTGTCCCCGCTGACGTGGAGACCCAGCATGACGGCTCCCACCGTCAGCAGCGCCACCGAGTTGATCGAGTACGCCGTGAACCGCTGCCTCACCACCAGGAACGCGAACAGGGCCGTGAAGGCGAGTTGGGTGGAGATGAGCAGCGACGAGGTGGATACCGGGAGGAAGGCGAGTCCGTAGGCGTAGAGGAAGTCGTCGAGGCCGGTGAGGACGCCGATGACCGCGCAGGCGAGGCCGAGTCGCGGGGTTATGAAGAAGAGAGGAACAGAGGAGGAGCGCCGCTGGTGGCGGCAGCTGCGGTGGACGTAGGAGCATAGTAAGGGGAGGAGGATGAGCGGTGAGCCAGCCGTCTGGAGCCAGCTGGAGAGCCACTGGCGCTTGCCGCCGCTGCGGTAGTAGAGGCGTAGGAGGAGGGGGCTGCCGGTGTTGCCCAGCGCCATGAAGACGCAGTTGACGAGGATGAGGGCCCTCCGGAGGCCTTTGCTCATGGTGGTGGCGGCGCCGTCGATGTTGATCTCGTGGTTTGGGTAGGAGCTCTCGATGTCCATGGCGCTGATCGTCACTGATCAAGCAGCAGCTCTTTCTATGTCTAGCGATTGATTTACAGTAGAGAATGTGAACGGATGATTAATGTCGGGTATTATCATTATAAAATTTAAATATTAAATCTTGATTAATAATTAAATTTCTATCTTCATTCCTTCATTCCTACATTGATCATTATTCAAATTAATAAATTAATTTTTATAATTTATCTTTTTCATATTAATCCTAAATTAAATTAATGAAAATGCTGAAATGAACTTTTCATCTTTTGTTATTATATTTAGAGATAGAAGATTTGAATTTTTGACTCGGAAATTACAGTAGTTTCAATATACTAAATGGATGTTGATTTAAAAAATTATAATTAAATATGGGGTATAGTTTATAAAGGCCCAGTTGTAAATTTAAAAAATATTATTAAATTTTTTTTTATGTTTCGAATAATTTGTGTCATGGGAGTTATTTCATTTTTTACATATTAGAATTTTAAGATTATTTAAATCTTTATTAAAAGATTATTTTTTATTTAAATTAATTTTATTCATTAAATTAGAAATAGATATTTTATTGAGCCTTCTTTACAAATCTTAATGTGAAAATTTATATAATCATTATTTTATCCAACGTACGTGTCCCCTTGAATTATTGGCTAATATATGATGAAGTATTATTATTATAAAATTTAAAATTTAAAAATTAAATTTTAATTAATAATTAAATTTTTATTTTTATTTTTATGTATGGATCATTATTTAAATTAATAGTTATCAGACAGTTTTTTAATTCTTAAGTTCAGTTCTTCACGACAGATCACAGTGTTCAGTAACAAACCCCAAGGAGTCGGTGCTCAATTATCAGTTTCTGAAATGTCAAAGATGTAATAGTTGCCTTTGAATGTTAGATAAATGGCTATTATTCAAATCAAATTCAATGCGAACGGATAGTATTTTATGTTGCTTTCGGCTTAAATTTCCACACAAAGTAAATGGAAGTTGTTGAATTGTATTCTGGTCAAGTTTGTCGGACATCATCTTCTTATCTGTTCGTAGAATAATGCAAATTGAAGTAACGAGGAATAAATAAATATTTTCAGAAATTTATGGTGTATAATATATATCATAGTAATAGCAATTATAATATTAAATATGGATTGTATGGTAAATATTTATTAATTCAAATCGATTATGAATTTGATTCTTAATTGCTGTTTTAATCCAGATGAATGCTGAGTTTAATTAATTGTCAGCAGTCTAAATTATTATCTAGTTAATAATTTGGTGAAAATAAATAATTTAATCATATGTGGAGATAAAAGACTAGATTTATTACAATTGCTGAAATATTATTGTACCAAAATTTAAATGCATTAATGATGGACAAATATAGCTAAAAGATGATAATTTAAAGCCAAATGACATAGACTGTATTTGATGGACAAATATTGTCATATCAAAATTTAGACGCATCTTTATATTAATGTTTTTTTTATGTTCTTTTCTTCATTCATGGCAGAGAGATTATCATCTCGTTAAGTGCCCGGCTTCTCTCATACAAAAAGGCTTTTTTAAAAAAAAATCATTAAAATGACGATTTTATCTTTTATTTCAATTTCATTTCAATGATAGATAAACTATCTTGCAACTAATATATATTTAAAACTATAATATATTAAAGATTTAAAGATAATTTGATTTAAAAAAATCTTTATTAGACACAACATATATATTAAAAAAAAAAGGCTTTCAAACATTCAAATGATGAAAGAAAACTTTATATAGATTTTGTTTTTTTTTGATATTCCAGATATTCAAACTCTTATCTATCCAATTATTTCAAGAGATGAGCATCTTTTTCCTTGATTCATTCACTGAGTAAATTTAGAAGTACTCATGTTGAAGACCACTAGTAGCCGACATCCACAATCGATCCATCGTCGTAGAGAGCCATGCTTCACTTGAATACTAGAGTCGTGAGCCGCAAACATGACCGCTCTGTAAGATGAGGGCCAACCAACCCCACCCGAGTAATTGTAGTTCGTGTTGCTTCCCACAATTTTTTCGCCAAATAGAGAATGTGCATGCTCTAGCCAAGAATCGAACCATGATGCTCTGAAAAATCGCCAAGCGTCTGACCGCTACATCGTGCCGGGGCCTTGCATGCATGAAGATAGAATTGAATTAGTTACATTATGATGGCTAATCATTTTCTTAATAAGAAAAATTTATATAGATTTTTTTTTTTTTGATATTCCAGGTACTCAAACTCTTATCTATCCGATTATTCCGAGAGCTGAGCGATCTTTTCCCTGATTCGTTTGTTGAGCAAATTTAGAAGTACTCATGTTGAAAATCACTAGTAGCCGACCTCCACAATCGATCCATCGTCGTAGAGAGCCATGCTTCACTTGAGTACTAGAGTCGTGAGCCACAAACACGACCGCTCTGCAAGATGAGGGCCAACCAATCCCACTTGAGTAATTGTAGTTCGTGTTGCTTCCCACAATTTTTTCGCCAAGTAGAGAATGTGCATGTTCTAGCCAAGAATTGAACCGTGGTGCTCTAAAAATCCGTCAAGCATCTAACTGCTACACCGTGCCCGGAGGCTTGCATGCATGAAGATAGAATTGAATTAGTTACATTATGAAGGCTAATCATTTTCTTAATAAGGAATAGAAAAGGATGATCAAATGGAGCAAATCTTGCCTACCTTGAGCCTCAGCCATGCCATTTGTTTCTCACAACCCTACTCAACTTGCAAGGTCAACCGTATTGTTCTTTGCTTGCAACCTCACAAACCTTGTTGGTATCACATCACATGACTCTTACACCAACAATATACTTCACCTTCTGAGCAAACAAACAAAAAAATGGACCTTTTATATCCATTCCATAGGTAGAATGTGAATTAAGTCATCAATTATCGACAAAGCCAATCGAATCGGCTGACTCGAACTTAATGGAGAGATCAATTCAGGAACAATTTGGTTAGGACGTGGGGGACTTTTATTCACACAATTGGGTGGGCTTTAAAATCCACTCAAAAGGAATAAACATGAATGGACAAAATGAACCAATTGGGAATGTTCCCAGAATCATCAAGTTATTATATCCCATTAATTTGCAATTAATGATTCCTTTCGACCACTGTTAAAGGTTGTTGGTAAGCATGCAAAGGTTTAATTATGATAAATTTAATTAAATTCCTTTTCTTTTTTTGTCTTTAACAGATGTGATGAACAGATGTGATGTGGGGATAGAGAAATCCCCGTGGTGAGAGGGGCATTTTGGTCATTTCAATAGCACCTTTTTCTTTAGGGTTTTTTGATTTGGGGTTTTTGCTTTTCACGCGATCACGCCACCGCCGCCCTCTTCCTCTCGCCCTCGCTCGACGCCGCCGCATCGGCCGCCCGACGCCGCCGCATCGGCCGCCCGACGCTGTTGACACGGACTCATCTTCTCAATCCTCACTACTGTTTCTTTTCTTCTTTAGCCTTTTCACTGTCGTCGGTGATTGATTTGAGTGTCGGAATGACTGTGTCTGGACACTCTCCCGGCTTCCATTCTAGCCCTCTCCTCCCCCCTCTTCTTCTTCAAGCGCTCGGCGTTGCTCCGGTGGTCGTGATCTATGGGGACTTCGTCAACATCCATTCCAGCACACCGATGACTCATTCTCTGCGAGTTTTAGATATGAACAAATTGACACTGTCTATGGAAACATATACATGATATGAGACGTTGAGGTGGATGATACCAGAAAATTCCCTACCTTCCCATGACCTCGGAGGATTTCAACAAGCTCATCACCGTCATGCTACATGAACAAGAGTCGAGGAATCGAGATATTATCCCCAAGATTGTGGCAGGATCAGCTCAAATCTACGCATCAGTGACATGTCTTGTTCGGCTCAATCTCCCCCGCACTGGTCTTAGACGAACATATTATCCTTTTTAGGGCTTAACCTTCTTGTTCGAGGTCAAGTTATCTTTACTGGTCTCGGGTCAGTATATTGGTCTTTTTAGGGCTCAACTTTTCCCGTTCGGGGTCGAGCTATCTCCCCATGATCTCAGACCAGCGATTCTCCATCGGTATGCCCTTCCCAGAGCTCAACCTCCCCCGTTCGAGGTCGAGTTATCGCCACTGGTCTTGGACTAGCATATTATGCATTTTAGGACTCAACCTCCCTCGTTCGGGGTCGAGCTATCTCCCCCTAGTTTCAGACTAGCGATTCTCCATCGGTATGTCCTTCTCAGGGCTCAACTTCTCCCGTTTGGGGTTGAGCTATCGCTACTGGTCTCGGACCAATATTTTATTCTTTTTATGGCTCAACCTCCCCCATTAGGGTCCAACTATCTCCCCTGGTCTCGGACCAGGGATTCTCCATCGGTATGTCCTTCTCAAGACTCAACCTCCCTCATTCGGGGTAGAGCTATCTCCATTGGTTTCAGACCAGCTTATTGTCCCGTTTGGACTCAACCTCTCCCGTCCGAAGCGAGTACGATACTATCTTATGTCGATAAGCCTCCCCTAAGAACGATGTCGGTAAGCCTCTTTCCCTGACTCGGACATAGTCCGGAGCGAGCACGATGCAGTAAGCCTTTCTCCCTGACTCGTGCATAGTCAGAGTGACTCGTACATAGTCCAGAGCGAGCACGATGTTATCTTATGCCGGTAAGCCTCCCTTGAGCACGATGTCGGTAAACCTTTCTCCCTGACATGTGCATAGTCAAAGCGACTTATACATAGTCTAGAGTGAGCACGATGTTATCTTATGCCGGTAAGTCTCCCCTGAGCACGATGTCGGTAAGCCTCTTTCCCCGACTCGAATATAGTTCAGAACGAGCACGGTGTCGGTAAGCCTTTCTCCCTGACTCGTGCATAGTCAGAGCGACTTGTACATAGTTCAGAGCGAGCACGATGCTACCTTATGCCGGTAAGCCTCCCCTGAGCACGATGTCGGTAAGCATTTCTCCTCGACTCGTGCATAGTCAGAGCAACTTATACATAGTCCAAAGCGAGCACGATGCTATATTATGTTGGTAAGCCTCCCCTGAGCACAATGTTGATAAGCTTTTCTCCTCGACTCATGCATAGTTAGAGCGACTTGTACATAGTCCAGAGCAAGAATGTTGCTATCTTATGCTAGTAAGTCTCCCCTGAGCACGATGCCGGTAAGCCTCTCTCCCCAACCCAGACATAGTCCGGAGCGAACACGATGCTGGTAAGACTTTCTCCTTGACGCATGTATAGTTAGGGCGATTTGTACATAGTTCGGAGTGAGCACGATGTTATCTTATGCCAGTAAGCCTCCCCTAAGCACAATGCCGGTAAGTCTCTCTCCCTGACTCGGACGATGTCGGTAAGCCTCTCTCACCGACTCGGACATAGTCCGGAGCGAGCACAATGCCGGTAAGCCTTTGTCCCCGACTCATAAATAGTCAGAGCGACTTGTACATAGTCCGGAGCGAGCACGATGCTATCTTATACCAGTAAGCCCCCTTGAGCACGATGCTGGTAAGCCTTTCTCTCCGATTCGTGCATAGTCAGAGCGACTTGTATATAGTCCGGAGTGAGCACGATGTTATTTTATGTCGATAAGCCTCCCCTAAGCACGATGTCGGTAAACCTCTCTCCTCGACTCGGACATGGTCCGAAGCAAGCATGATGCCGGTAAGCCTTTCTCCTCAACTCATGCATTGTCAGAGCAATTTGCACATAGTCCAGAGTGAGCATGATGCTATCTTATGTCGGTAAGCCTCCCCTGAGCATGATATCGGTAGGCCTCTCTCCCCGACTCGAACATAGTCCAGAGCAAGCATGATATCGATAAGCCTTTTTCCTCGACTCGTGCATAGTCAGAGTGACTTGTACATAGTCCGGAGCGAGCGCGATGCTATATTATTCCGATAAGCCTCCCCCGGAGCACGATGTCAGTAAGTCTCTCTCCCTGACTAGGACATAGTCCAGAGCGAGCACAATATTATATCATTTTGATAAGCCTCCCTCAGAGCACGATGCTGGCAAGCCTCTCTTCCCGACTTGGACATAGTCCGAAGCGAGCACGATGTTATATCATTCCGAGAAGCCTCCCCGGAGCACGATGTCGGTAACCTCTACCCAACTCCGCAGACATTTGGGGATTGAGATTCGAGCACGACGTTACCTCATTCCGATAGGTCTCCCTCGGAGCACAATGTCGGTCAGCCTCTCCCAACTTCGCGGACATTCGAGAGTCGAGGTTCGAGCACGATGATGTATTGGATTTTCTCTTTTTTCGGATATGCCTTACGACGGGCTTAGACTAGCTTTATCACAAGCTCATATCGTCTTACGACAAGTTCAGTGCCCCTACCTCGGCGCTATCGATTGGTCTTACGACAAACCCGGAGTTTCTTTCCCGACTCCTCAGTCGGACGACACAACCTTACGACAAGCTCGGCGATTTCTTTCCCGACTTCTTAGTCGAAAGACACCTCGTCTTGTGACAGGCTCAACGACTTCTTCCTCGACTCTTCAATCGGAAGCTCCCTCATCGACTCAGTCGGATATTTCTTGCACACCCAGCCAAACCTCACATGGAGGTTCGACACTCGATATTGGATAGAGAAATCCTGAAAGCATGCCAACGTGACAAATCCATCCCATCACAGCACTACAGTGCAGTCAATCGGACTTGTATCTCCTTCAACTATGAGGAATAGAGAAATCCACGTGGTGAACAGGGGCCTTTTGGTCATTTCGGTTGCCCCTTTTTTCTTTAGGGTTTTCCAATCCTAAAAAAGGGAAAAGAGGGGGGGGCGATTTTCTTTTCACGCGATCATGCCACCGACGCTTGCTCGACGTCGTCGATACGAACTCATCTTCTTAACCCTTGCTACTATTTCTCTTCTTTTTTAGCCTTTCTATCGTCGTTGTTGATTGACTTGAACATCAGTATAGCTGCGCTTGAGCACTTCCCTTTCTTCTTCTTTAGACGCTCGACATTACTCCGATGATGATGATCTACCAAGACTTCATCAACATCCATTGACTCATCCTTCATATGTTTCAGATAGAACAAGTTGTCCCCACGGGATGAGCTGATGGCTAGTGTATGAGGTGATATTATCATGAGGTATGAGAGTCAAATCCTAACTAGTAACCAGGTTCATGCCCTCCCTTATGCACTAATTACTATTCAGGCTAATAGCTATCGTGATTTATCTCCTTCGTGTTAATCTTAGGACGGACTGACGGGAGCGCTAAGGACGAATATTTCACCTTCTTTTTTTCCCACCATATATTTCGGATAGAAATAAAATGTTTGTTTTATTCTTAAAGGAAGAAGCGTCTTCAATTAAACAATTTAGATGAACTAACAAAAGGCAGTAATGCACCAAACGTGTTGAGTCTACAAATCCTTTGCTTTTTGTATGTGCTCGCACTTCACTTAAAAAACAGAAGGAAATACAATTTAAGCTTTTTAAATAGCTTTTATGTACATGAAGACAGCGTCCACTCCATTTAATTATCCATCTAAGAAATTCACCAAGTAATTTAAGAAAATGGAAAATTTTTGTAAAGAATCACACACCGAAGGTTACTCAATTAGGCCGGCCTTGGCGACTTTGGGCGGCGGCGGCCGGCGGGGGACTGTATGTCGCCGGCGGTTGCGGTTGAGGCGAAGGCGTCATTGGCTTCCGGGCCTTCCGATAGCGCTCTCGGATAAGCTGTCGTTCCCTTGCCGGAAACGTCAATTTCCCCCTTCTTCACTGAGCCCGAGCCTGAGCCCTCGCCGTCGCCCTCCCCTCTCTTACCCGTCGCCCACGCCGGGATCTTGATCGACAGATTCCGGAGAAGGAACGACGGCCAGCGCCCCGATCTACCGAGCTGGATGCTCCTTTCCGGTTTGCCGCGGCCGCGGCGACCTGATCGGGAGCTGCCTTCGTTGGGGGTTGGGAACGAGATGCAACTGGCGGATCGGGAGAACTTCCGGGAGGCGAGAATCTCTTTCCTTATGTGTTCGGGGAGCCGGAGGGTGAATCGGTCAGCGTACTCCACCGGTCGAATCATCGAGTGCCCAGTCGAGTTGGACCGTGGGAAATTCGCCGGCCGCCGCCCGGATTGCGACCGGGCGGCCCGCCGCTGGCTCCCGATCTGCGCCAGTTCCATGGCCGCCTCCTTCCTTTCCTCCTCCTCCACCGCCGGATCGATGGCGATCGCTACGTGATCTGGCGCTGGGGCTCCAGGGGCTGCAGGGGCTTCCTGGGCGACCGATGGCGGCGCGCCGGGATCCGCGGAAGCGTCGGTCGCTTGCTCGGTGAGGTTTGCGCGGCAGACGGGGCAGGTGACGTGGGCGGCGAGCCAGGCGCCGATGCAATCGGGGTGAAAGACGTGGTTGCAGTGGGGGAGGAGGCGGAGCTCCTCGTCGTCCTCGAACTCGCAGAGGCAAACCGCGCACTCCAGCGCGCCCTTCCCCACCTTCAGCCCCTTCACCTCCGAGTACACCATGGTGGGGAACGTCTCGATCACGCCCGGGCTCAGACCCTGCTGCTGCCGCCGTGACCGCGCCGCCGCCTCACGGCGGCGGAAGCTGAGGCTCTCTTCGTCGCCGCCGCACGAGCGGAAGTAGATGGAGAAAAAACCGAGGAAGAAGAAGGCGCTGATCATGGCGACGATGATGACGGCCATAGTCGGACTGAACCTGCCATTGTTGTAGTATCCAGTGCCGTTGTCCGATTGCGGTGGGGACTGAGCGGAGGCGCACCGGGGGTTGAGGAGGAGGAGGAGGAGGAGGAAAAGGACGGCTGCGATGGGCCGCCGGTCCATCGGACGACTGGTGTACGTCGCGTCCATGGAGGAAGCCATCGGGCGATTTGGACAAGGATTGTGCCAGTGGAGGAGGAGGTTATTATAAGGAGGCGGTGAAGCGAACGAAGGCCACGAAGGAAGAAGGAAAGGCAGGTGGCGGCCGAGTCTCGGCGGACAGCTTTGACCGCCACTGCCGTTTTCTTCCCCAACGAAATCAACTTCTACAAGTCTGTCACCCAAAATCTACCTCCCATGCACTTCGCGAATGAGTGGGACCCGTTAAGCGTTTTCGTGTACGATTCCAGAGGGGAGCAGCCGAGACAGGTTGCAATAAAATGAATGCGACGGCACGTGGGTTTCCCGTGAGAAGCACGTGCTAGGGCTCCCCGAATTAGATTCCCTCGCGAACAATCGTCCGTTGTGTTCACATTTAATTGATCGCGAAATCGCAGGATCTAAATGGGAGAGGATTCCCAAAGTCGCCTTCCCTTTGTAGACCTAACTGGACTGGTCGACCGCGTTCTACTTTACTCTTCGATCAAACGACTTGGTTTGAAATGCTCTCCGTCGTTCCAAGTAAACAAATCCCTAGTATCTAAATTCAAAACTCGTTGACTTTCCTCCTAGCCAATCTAATTAATTCTCAGATTAAACATAAATTTCAAGCGTGACGCCCTCCAGTGCGTGTGTGGCTAACGATGGTTGCGGGGGGTGTGAGGGATTTGACTTTTGAAACCAACTAAATTGCATTTTAATAACAAACAAGTTTGAATTCAGATGCTACCTGTCGAAATCAAGTTGGATCTGCAGACATATTCAAGCGAAGTAGATGAACTATGGGCCCATAATTTTTCAATACCAAGGCATCTACTGCTCAAATAGGCTCGTCATGTGTGCATGCTGAAGCTCTGTGGGTCGAAGCCCAGCTTCGTAGGTGGCTGCTTTTGAGTAAATAGTAATCCTCGTGCAATAGCCCATCACAAATGGAAAGATCGAAGTAAACATCCAAATGGCTATCAAACTATTGATTGAGCATGACAGTAAAAGGGAGAGAGCTCCCTGCCATCATCAAAATGAGTGAGATCGTGACCACATGACCTACTTAACTACACTCAAAACCATGCTCTGCACTTTGCCCTGCCCTTCTGGCCTCAGTCCCAAGAGCTTAGGCAAGTAGAGATTCTGTCTTCCCAAGTGTTATAGTCAAATCAAAGAGAAGCATCTCTCTTCCATGGCCTGTCTCTTTAACTCTTTCACTACGTCCCAAGCCATTAACACAGCAAGCAAGCACGCCCAAGCTTGAGCAAGTGACCAGTCGGCCACCTTGTTATTTGTTGCTACCCTTCCTCGCCTTCGCCTCACGTGACGACCTTGTTTTGTTCTCTGTCATTGAGGCCTTTAAAGCCTACTACTTCACCAGTTGCTCCTTCCCCTCCTCCCATGGAGGAAAGTTTCTTTTGGTTTTTCTGTGCGTTAGGCTCGAGTCCTCTTTCTTAGTGCTCTACCTGCAGACCCATGGCACTGGAAGCTGTAGTCTTCTCGCAAGACCTCTTTGGCTGCACCATGAGGGAGTTGTTCGACACCGGAGGGGAGTTCTGGGGCTATGGGGAAGAAGAAGAAGAAGAAGATGATGATAAGGATCGGGTTTTGCCACTAGAAGGCGATGCGAGTGGCTATGCTGCTGGGCAAGTCGGCAGGGGACAAAATGGGGCTTTGGGCGCCTCTTGCTCCACGTCGGTGCAAATTGTCGATAATTCTGAGGCCTTCGACGTCAGGTCGAGGCCGGCCGAAAGCCGGAGAAAGAGGCAGCGGTGGAGGAGCCAGAAGAACCAGGAGGAAGTGGAAAATCAAAGGATGACTCACATTGAGGTGGAGCGCAATCGGAGGAAACAGATGAATGAGTACCTTGCCGTGCTCAGGTCACTCATGCCTGCCTCTTACGTGCAGAAGGTTTGCTTCTTCCCCCTCTTCTATTTCTGCTTAATTTCACTGCAAATGCAGATTAAAGATTTCACTTCCCATATTGTAAGTAGTTTGAGTTCCTTGGTCTCTAAGATGGCAAAGATTCTTACTGTCGTCAATCAGTAGACAAAACAAGATGGTGACATGTTGCTCTTGATTTATTAGCCATCAAGGCTAAAGATCTTGCCCATTCATGCCGTCTCTAAACAGAATTCATTGACAGTTAGCGTGTTGAATTCTCAATGGACAGAGTGATCAAGCATCCATAATTGGAGGGGCAATAAACTTCGTCAAGGAGCTCGAAAAGCTAGTCCAGACTCTGGAAGCCCGCAAAAGAATCAAGCAGCGAGCTGATCCTGCTCCCTTTGCTGAGCTCTTCACCTTCTCCCGATACTCATCCAGCTCTTCTCAAAGGGCAAAGTTGGCCGCCGATGAGAAAACCAGTGAGAATAAGGCAGAGAATATGGCACCTGCGACTGACATAGAGGTCTCCATGGTGGACAGCCATGCCAACCTCAAGGTCCTCTCACCGCGGCGACCGAAGCTGCTGCTGAAGTTGGTGGTCGGATTGCAGAACCTCCACCTGACCACGCTCCACCTCAATGTCACCACCATTGATGACATAGTCTTCTATTCCTTTAGCCTAAAGGTACAGTTTGGCCTATTGGCCTCTTTGACTGCTACTGTTATCGCGCAGTTAATGGACTTGTGAATTCTACAGGTGGAAGAAGAATGCCAATTGGCTTCAGTGGATGAGATTGCAACAGCAGTCCATCAACTAGTTGGAAAGATTCAAGAGGAGGCTGCCTTTGACTGCACCATGTAACTGTGTTTTGAAGACAACATCTTTACTCTAGTAGTTTAGCTCCAAATGCTTGTTCAGGATTCCTGTTTCGCTGAACTGGTCTTGGTGCAAATTTTTAGCTATTTAGCCTGTGGTTTATCCAGAACATTAAGGAAGATCAATCGAATTGTCAAAATGAATCTTTTTTGGGATAAATATGAAAACTGAATTTGAATGTGCTCGATCCAAGGGAAGCTTAGCTAGCTCTCCATCAACTGGTGCTGTACCTGATGTAAGAACTCACTAAAGCTAAGAGGTAAAAGACAAAAAATGAATAGTATGCATAGTCCAAGGAGGAAGCAATTTGATCACTTTGCAAAAAAGCTACCTTGTATCTTGTTGGGAGTTATCTCAGTGTTCTGACAAGAATGGACAGGGTGGCCAGTGGTGTTGGGATCCCATGAGCTTTAAAAGTAGACATGAAAGGATGAACATTCTGAGCTGTAGGTATTTTAGAACTTCTTATCTTGCATATCATTGGTCCACATCTCGGGAAGAGGGTCTCTGTCTGGTCTTCAAATCAAAGGATTTAAAGGTGAAAAGCTTTGTGATCGGCCTCTCTCTCCATGGTCTGGCAGCAGGCAGAGGAAGTCTTGCTAACAGGATCTCACACTACTGTTCAAGAAATGACAGAGGAGATGAGTAGATTATTGATGGCCCCTAACTCAGAACCTCACATCTTTGTGCCACGCTTTAATCCATCATTCTATTGGCTAATGGACCAATAATTGATATATTATATTGTATGTTTAATGATATTCTTTCTTGCAGAGTGGAGAAAAGGATTCCCTCAGTAGCAGGGAACCTGTCTGTAAGCCAAGTACTTTGAGCCTGTGCATTTGTCCTACACATTGGTATCTTTCATGGCACTGAGTCTATATAAACAAGCTGAATGCCATAGTCATCTAAGAGTGTGAAATTTTGGATAATTGTAGCAAGTTCCAACTTAATCCAAATAACAAATGCGATAAAGGTCTTTCTACTTCATACTTGGTAGAAACAGAAAATTACTACTCTTTTCCTTGCAATTTAAATATTATACTAGATGTAAAACTTCTCCATCCACTGATGTTTCTAAACTGGTGCAGAGATTTAAGGGACTTTGTCCATAAGCTAATATTATGGAAGTATAGACAATCCTGAGTCATTCTTGAAGGATTTAATAAGGCATGTATAATATAGACAATAATATAATATAGGAAGAAGACTTGGCTATAAGTAGCATTTCAAGATATCAATTTTGAACTTTCAGGACATTGAAAGTCTTAAATCAGAGAATATTATGTTCAGATCAGTATGCTGGGAGTTCAAAAGGAATCTTTCACAGGGTGGGTTCAGTAAAAACCCAAATTTGATACAATTGAATCTCCAAAATAAGATCAAAAGAATATTGAATATACATATGGGAGAATCACAATCTGAATATTTTGAGATGATATTTGGAAGGACATGGTATTACTTGCAGTTGAAAATGCAATGTTACTTCTGTAAAAGCAAGTACCTACCTTTAAATTGATGACTGAGAAACAAATAGCTGTGCAGCTGAATTTGGGACTCATATTCTATTTGATGTCATTTGCTATATCATATACAGTTAAACATACAAATAAGTATACCACTTTCTCAAGAGAAAAATATATCGCATTGCTCATTTGAAGGATGAGGATGAGCGCGAAAGGGAGAGCTATATTTGCATCAATTGCTTTCTGAAGATGCTGAAAACAGTCATTCTATACTCGCAGCATCTCAGTGATGTTCATTCCTAGCCTATTCATCATCAAAAGGAAAAGATTTCTCAATAATTCTAAATTCCCAAGTGAACATTACATTAGTTAACATGTCAGTGGTGCAGTTACATGCTAGATTAGAGATAATAAGGGCACTCCAACAACACATTCACATGACATGGTCCCCCTCACATGGTACAAAACAATAAGCCTGACGAGTATGTGTGGAGTCTTCTATCTCCATCTTTTACTTCTAAGGAGACAAAGTGGTACAGGAAGCCAACTACGTTAAGTGGTGACAAAGTGAACACTGATTACAGATATTGACAGTATTGAGCATGTCAAAAAGAAATATGACACAAATTAGTCGAGTGTTATTTTCTATATTGCAGATGTGGTAATACATCTATCAAGCTGTATTTGCATGCAAGCTTGGCTAAGATCCTGTTCACAATTCACCCTTGCTCTCTTGTTTGGCAAATGGACAGTATCTGAACGTGAAAGTGATATTTGAACTATCAGGACCGGACTTAATGGTATACAGGACAATTAGGACCTCAATACTTACAAAAGAGTAAAAAAATGAAGTATATGAATCTAGCTTCAAAGCTGTCTTCACTAAAGTTTTTATATTGGCATGATCGAGATCAAATTCCTCTTTTTTCTTTTAATACATAAGTACAAGTTGTAGGATCGAGAACACGTAAGAGGGAGAGAGGGTGAATCACGTGTTTAAAAATCTTTATCTTTTTAACGGTTTTAAAATATTTCGAAAACTTAGAGTACGCAGTGGAAAATAAAAAAGACAAATATGAAAGAAAATAACACGGTTGGTTTTACTTGGTTCGGAGCCTTCGCCGACTCCTACTCCAAGGCCCACGACCCTTCATATCGTATCGCT
>JBBUKS010000055.1:1157669-1176130 GCA_038050645.1 Hedychium gardnerianum | reverse complement strand
CTTCTGTCGCCAGTGGCAGAACAACAGTCCGTCGATTCACCAGTCAGGTCGACCGGGAGCACCTCCTCAATAGGTTCCGACGTCCCGCTGAGGATAAAATATACAAGGCGACAAGCCTCGAGGGCGAAGAGCGGGACCAACACACCTCCGTCGATCGTGACTCGTTTGGAGCAACCGGAGGAGTTCGATGGTGTGGCCAGCACCGACCCCCAGGACCAGGGAAATGCGCCGCAAACAACCTCCTCTTCCGGCCCTAGCCGAGCTGCGACCATTCGGTTGGGGCACCATCCGTCAGAGGCGGAGAGAGGGTCGGAGCAGAGGGCCCGTTGCCTTACTCTGGAGTGGTCTTTGGCTGCCCTATAGGATGAGACCCAGGAGACCTCTGAGCAAAAGTCCCTGCTGTCGCTGACTGACTCTTTGGTCAGCGACCTCACGAAGGTAAGAGTAAGCTTTTTCTTTTGGTTTATATGCTAACTTTTGGTAATGAGGTGTTATCCCTGTAGGCGTGGGCGAGGGCTATAGTGCAAGGAAACCGTTTGAAGAAGTCCTTTGTCAATTATAGAATTCTCTATGAACGCTTGGTGGAGTTGGAGGCTCGGGCGTCCTCCGCCGAGCAAGATCCGTCGGCAACCGGGCCAGCCGACCATTCATGCTCCTGGACCCACCTTTGATGAAACGACTCAGGTCCAGCAAGTAGCAGACCTCCGCGAGACGTGCCTCTAGCTGTCAAAGGCGCAGGAGGAGGTCCAAGAGTTCCGCTCGAGGTTGGCTGAGTCTGACCAGCAGCTAAAGTCGGAGCGAAAACACCGGCGCAAAGCTCAGATCGCCGCCCGTCAATCTAGGGACGAGGCAAGCAACCACCAGGCGGAGCTATTGTCTGCTAGGACACAGGAGGAAATGCACGAGGCTACGTGCATGGAGCTGTAGAGCATGCTAGAGTCCTTCCAAGTCGAGCAGGCGGAGACAAAAGAAAAATGATCAGAAGAACTGACCACTGCCGAGTACTGCTAGAAGAGGCTCGGGCGGATGCAATCGCCCGAGAAGATACTTCCACTGAGCTGCAAAGATCCCTAGAGGGAGATAAGCTGCAGCTGTGGCGGAGCTCGCGGAGGAGCTGGCCGGCGAGGAAGGACGATGGGCGAGGAAGAGGCAAGACTTCCTCCACTCAGAAGAATTCTATACGCTGCTCAGCAATAGGATGCTGAACATGATTCAGTATGGTGTATCGGGCGTTGTGAAGCAGCTCGGCGAGATGGGGCTTTTGCCAGTAGACGTTCCTCCTCCTAACATCAACGTGTCTAAGATCACCGAGAACCTCTTGGACGAAGACACGACTGACTTAGCTTAGGGGTCGCTGTAACTCTGTATTTGCTTCCATCCTTTTGTAATTATAATGTCTTTAAAGCTTCAATAAATATGAAATTTCGAGCGAGTGGACTTTGTAGATGTTGTAAACACTTGCGCTCTTCTGGGACCTCGACCCCGGTCATGTCCCGACACGGGGGAGTTTGTTTAAGTACGGGTATTGGAGAATTCGCGATCCGAGACTGAGATTTAATTAGAATCTCGATCCTTACTATATCCAAGTACGGGAGCCGGGATTTAGTTAGGATCTCGACCCCTACTATGTCCAAGTACGGGGGAGTTTGGACCAGGGGACCGATATAGTCGGGGGAGAATCCACGATCCGGGACCAGAATTTAGTTTGTGGAGACAAGTTACATGAGCTGCCAGACATCCTTTTCATTTGATAATAGGAAGGTACATAAGATAGGCATAAAAAAGGATACCGAGACTGGGTCAGACTCTGCCCTTAAGTGCAATGTGGCCTTAAGTAGTTCGTTGTCCATGACTGGTCTAGTTCTTTGCCTTGAGTGTCTTGTAAAAAGTAGGCTCCGGAGTTAAGCTTGTGTAGAACGGTATATGACCCTCCCCATTAAGAGTCCAGCTTGCTGACATCTCTTACGGGTTGGATGCGTCGCCAAACAAGGTCCCCGACTTGGAAGGAGCGAGGGATGACTTGTTTATTATAAGTCTAATGCATCCTCTGGCGATAAGCGAGGAGTCGGGCGGCCGACTTGTCTCGCGTCTCGGATATCTGATCGAGGTCTAGAAGACGCTCGGCGGGGTTGTCTTGATCATAAGCGCGCCTCCGCATGGATTCTTCGCCCACTTCTACAGGGACTACCACCTCTCCCCCGTAAATAAGGTGGAAAGGGGTCATACCTGTGCTCTCTCGAGGAGTGGTCATGTATGCCCACAAGATGTTAGGCAACTCATCCAGCCAACTGCCTTTGACGTGGTCTAACTTGATTTTGAGTCCCCGAATAATTTCTCGATTGACGACTTCAGTCTGCCTGTTGCTTTGGGGATATGCAACAAAAGTGAAGGCCTGTTAGATGTCATGTTCCTCACACCATGTCTTTAGTCGAAGACCTTGAAACTGCCGCCCATTATTCGAAAAAAGCTTGTGAGGTAACCCAAACCGACATACGATATTTTTCCATAAGAACTGCATTACTACATCATCTATTATGCGAGCCAAGGCCTCCGCTTCTACCCACTTGGAGAAATAATCCACAGCAACAACTAAGAATTTTTTCTGCTGTGACCCGACCAGGAAGGGTCCCACAATGTCCATCCTCCATTGGTCGAACGACCAAGAGACTGTGGATGTCTTCAATGGTTCAGTGGGTCAGTGAGAGAGGGGTTGATGCTTTTGACAAGGGACACATCTAGAGATAAATTGAGCCGCATCGGCTTGCAAAGTTGGCCAAAAATATCCTGTCAATAATATCTTTCGAGCGAGCGTACGACCCCCGGTGTGATTTTCGCAGATATTTTCATGAATCTCCCTCATGGTATAATCAGCATCATCCGGACTAAGGCATTTCAGGAGAGGGCATGAGAAAGACTGCCGGTACAATTCTTCCCCGATCAAAGTGAATCAAGCCGCTCATCGTTTGATGACTCGGGCTTGCCCCACATCCTCGGGTAAAGTCCCATGCATCAGGAATGCTTGAATCGATGTTCTCCAATCGAGGGCTCATCCGGGACTTGGGCCCGGTCCATTTATGACACTAACGGAGTTTGAACAACGGGTTCCATTAGTGTCCAGGTTGTAAGGGCATTAGCCAATTTGGCTAATTCGTCAGCCTTCTGATTTTTCGTTCGATGGATATTCTAGAGAGGCACCTTTTTAAAGCTTGCTTTCAATCTCTCAAAGATTTTAGCATATTCTCGCAGTCTATTGCTCTTGATTTCAAAACCTCCCTCTAGTTGTCGAGTAACCAGCTGGGAGTTCGAGCAGACAATCACCCGGGATGCCTCTACTCATTTTGTCGCTTGGAGGCCTGCTAATAGAGTTTCATACTCAGCTTCATTGTTGGAGGCTTTAAAATTTAATCGCACGGCCAGCTGTAAGACATCTTCACGTGAGGAGATTAACAATATGTCTACCCCACTACCGTGCTTGGTGGAAGATCCGTCTACATAGATCCTCCATGTTTCTTCTACCTGTTGACCGAGAGTTTCGGTCAAAAAATTTGCCAAGACTTGGGCCTTGATCGCCGTTCGGGGTTGATACTAGATATCATACTCGTTGAGTTCAGTTGTCCATTTGATCAGCCTTCCTGAGACCTCTGGATTTATCAATACTCGACCCAACGTGCTGTTGGTGAGAATGATGATCGGGTGAGACAGAAAATAGGATCTTAGTCGGCGAGCCGTGAGGATCAGGCTCAATGCCAATTTCTCCGGCATTGTATATCGGCTCTCAACTTCTTTCAATGAATGACTCGAGAAATAGACTGGATATTGTATATTGTCTTCTTGCCGAATAAGGACTGAGCTAACGGCTCCCTAGGTACATCCACAAAGTCTCTCCCACAATAGATTTAAATAGTTGTGGGAGATGAGATAAGTATTCTTTGAGTTCAGTGAAGGCTCAATTGCAATGTTCGTTCCATTTAAACTTCAAAGCTTTCCTCAGCACCTTGAAGAAAGGTAAACTCCGACAAGCCGACTGAGATATGAATCAAGAAAGAGCAGTGACCCGACCCACCAGCCTTTGGGTTTCTTTGATGTTGCGCGGAGGGAGCATGTCTTGCAGTGCTTTGACCTTGTCAGGGTTTACTTTGATTTCTCGCCCGGTGACGATGTACCCGAGGAACTTCCCGCTTTTAACCCCGAACAGACACTTGCTCGGGTTGAGTTTCAGCCCGTACCGCCGAAGGGTGGCGCAAGTTTCCTCTATATTGGCAATCAAATCTTTCGTTCGAGCGGACTTGATTAGAATGTCATCCAAATAGACTTCAATATTCCTCCCGACTTGCTGCTTGAAGATCTGGTTCATAAGTCATTGGTAGGTGACTTATGCATTCTTTAGTCCGAATGACATAACATTATAGCAGAAAATTTCGTCTGATGTGACGAAACTAACCTTATCTTGATATTTCTTTGCCAGCGGAATTTGATGATATCCTTGGTAGGCGTCCAGCATAGAGATAAGCTCATATCCTGAAGTAGAATCTACCAGTTGATCAATCCGGGGGAGTGAATAACAGTCCTTCGGGCATGCCTTGTTGAGGTCCTAGAAGTCGATGCAGACACGCCACTTACCCCTCGGCTTGGAAACGATAACCACATTGGCCAGCCAGGTCGGGAACTAAATTTTCCGGATGTAGCCGGCTTCTAAGAGTTTGTCGATTTCTTCCCAAATAATTTAATTTTGCTCATACCCGAAGTGCTGCTTCTTTTAGTGTACCGGTTGGGCTTTTGAGAGGGTATTTAACTGATGTGTCATGATAGTCGGGGAGACTCTGGTTACTTCTTTGGGTGACCATGCAAAAACGTTCTGATTGCGAGAGAGGCAATTTGTCAAATCAATTTTGACCTTGCTCGGGAGATCGGTGACAACCCGAGTGACTCCGTCTGCTAGGTCGAGATGAATCTACACTTCTTCTTGGTTGTCAGTTGGTCGGGTGGAAGGAATGTCTTGAACTACTTGGACCAAGGGTTCTTGACATCGACAAGCTTTGCGAGAGCCAGATTGGACGAAGTTCACATAACATTTTCTGACTATCTTCTGATCACCTTGGATTTCCCCCACTTAGTCCCGAACGGGAAACTTTATCTTTTGATGGAAAGTAGAAACGATCGCCTGAAAGATGCTCAGCGTCGGCCTCCCCAAGATGACGTTGTAGGCGGAGACGGTGTCCACTATAAGGAACGAGGCACGGCGGATCCTCCTCAAGGGTTCCTCTCCAAGGGAGATGGAGAGGTCAATCTACTCGAGCGGTTGGACTTCATGCCTGGTGAATCTAGAGAGAGATGTAGTAATGGGTTGAAGTTTCTCCCCTTCTAGTTGTAACTGGTTGAAAGCTTTCTTGAATATGATGTTGACGGAGCTTCCGGTGTCCACGAACACCCTCCGCACATTATAATTGACAATGAGAGCTTCTATCATCCGGGCATCGTTGTGCGGGGTTTCTATCCCCCGCAGGTCCTAGGGTCTGAAGTTAATGGACGACCCCTCGAGTGTGCCCCGGCTGGAGCCAATCCCGTAGCTCTCTAGCCTTCATCCATGTGCCTTCCGGGTACGGTGGGAGTCCCTATCGGTGAGTCCTTTGGATATCATGTTGATGGTCCCTCGAGGGGAAACTCCTCGTGGACGTCTTTCTACGCTTCGCCTCTCGTTCCGATTGGGGAGGGGTGGCCCTCTATTCTTGGGGGGTGGTGAACAAGCCCGCCTGTTCGGCCGACTACCCTGATTATTTTCCCAGTTGTCAGGGCGCTGATGTCGTGGAGGATGTTCGGGAGCTGCCCTTCTTTGGAGTGCTCGTCGCTCGGCAGCTTGTCGTAGCTCCCAGACATACTGCTCGCACTCAGCTGTATTGTGTCCCACCGATTGGTGGAAACTATAGAAGCATCTTGGCCCCCCGGGCGGTCGAATGGCGTAGTTGATCGGGGTGAGAAAACTCTCGACAGATTGTACATCCCTTGGCCTCCAGGTTGGCTGATGGTTTGATCGGGCTTTCCTGTTTCCCGGTGGAGGTGGGGGAGCCCTTTTCTCGAGCTTAGGGTCGGGTCGATTAAGGATAAGAATCTCTCTCTTTCTGGATTTCTGGCTTCCTCCACATTGATGTACTTCACTGCCCGACCCAATAGACTATTAAAGTTGGTCGGGGGCATTTTGACCAGTGACCTGAAGAAGCTTCCTTCAGTTAGGCCTTGGGAAAAAGTGTTTATCAGCACGTTGGAGGTGGCTGTGAGGATATCTTGTGCCACCCAATTGAACTGTTGGATGTAATCTCTCAGTGCCTCCTTGGGTCCCTGCCCGAAAGATATCAGGTTTAGGGGCGTCTTATGACACCTCCTGCTACTAGCAAAGTGTTGCAGAAAAGCCTCTCTGAATTCTTTGAATGGCTAAATGGAGGCTGAGGAAAGCCTACTGAACCACCTCTGGGTCGGGCATGACAAAGTGACCAAAAACACCCGGCACTTAATGCCATTAGTGTATTGGTGAAGCCAGACTGAAAATGATGAGGTAACACCTCCTCTAGGATGTTTTTAGAGAATGGGACGGCTAGGAAATCTTCCTCCTCTATGACCGCTCCCCCGACCGTCGCTTTTCCCTGATTAGGATAACGGGGTGGTGTTTCTGAGGCGACCGACTCGGCGAATGACTCCCTCCGGGCTACAACTGCTACGGGGGTCGCTGCCCGAGTTGGAAAGAGCTCCGTTGGTCGTAGTGATCTTCGAGCAAGAGCCGCAGATATCTCTTCCAAACTGGCTGGTAATTTGAAAGGCGATGGGCTCGCCGAGAGCTATTTTTGGACTCCATCATGTATTTTGGCGACCACCAGCTGGTCGAAGTCTTCTCGTGTCATGATTATCATCTGATTTCTACTAGTGTCCTCCATCTCAACGTCTTCGTGCATGTATAGAGTTTCCCACAGACGACGTCAATTTGATCTCGACAGAGAACTCGTCAAAGAATGAACCACCAGTGGTATAGTCGATGTAGTCGCCAGCCTCCTAGGCTGCGTCGAGGAAACTCCAAGTAGTGAAAAATGAGGGTAGTCCGTCATTCCTGAGAGGACAATAAAGGAGACCTAAGGGTCAGTAGGACTGTCGGGAGTGATTCCTGCAAGGTCCCTCCGACGCTCAAGTTAGTAAATCTGATAGAGGAGATAAAATAGTGCTGGAAAAAAGTTGCTGACCTGCCTCCTCTGGATACGTAGGGGAGGGGTCCTTTTATACTTTTCTTCTACCGTCTTTCATCTGTGTAGCCTTAATGACAGATGTATGAGGAGGACTATACATCAGTAAGAGATATGTTCCACCGTATCTTTTACGTATCTTTCATGTGTGACAGGGGTAGGGCATGTGCTCCACGAGGCGTCTTCTGGTCTAGTTTTTTAATGTTCCTTGATAATGAATTTGGGCATTAGGTATCTGGGTCTTGAATTACTTGGGGTTTTACCTGATCGAGGGTTAAGGAGACCGTATACTATTCTTTTGGTCGGAGAGTTGTTCGGGGCTGATCCTCATCGGGGAAAGTCCGACTGAAGATGGTCTCAATCGAAGATAATCCTAGTTGAAAATGACCTTTCAATTTTTATCATCGACGTGTGATCACTTGATCGTGGGTTCAAAAAAACTTATCTTGACCCCGGATCATCTCCCAACCATTGTTTTTGAGAGAGAGCTTTCCTTATATATTTTTATTTGTTTATTTATGTTAGTAGACAAATATATATATCTGAGCAAAAGATTTTATGTTACAAAAATGTTATTATTTATGTTGTCAAAATTAATAGATTTTATAAGACAAGATAAATTCTCTTACATTACGTGCCGAATGATTTCAAGGTGGAGATAGTTTTTCTACACCTAGAAGGAAAGAGTCGCATTATAGAAGTAGTTTGCAGATGATCTTTTCACTCATGTATCCTTTAAAAATATGTATCTATAAATGAGAAGTTGTCTAAAATTTAATAAACCAGGTCGTAGAATATTATAATTATTTTTTGCAAACCTTTAAACTAAACTCATGGTTGATCAATACGAAAATTATAAAATACTTTTACAGAAGGGTTTCATCTTATATTAATATTCAAAAAGAGGTTAAAAATATACTATCCTGGCATTGTAAAAGGTGTATTATCCTTTGCAAGATAGCAAGAAAAAAAATCTTTGATGAAAAATGAAGAATTGATATAGTGAGCAATCCATTACTAGTGAAAGAGATACAACAAAAGAATGAATAACAAAATTACTATAGAGAATCCACACGAGAATCTAAACTTTGATAATAGTCAGAGAAATTCATCTATTACAATGATTGCAACACCTATAATTGAAAACACTACATTGAAATCTCATTGTGAACCTCTTTTATTTGGGACAATCTCTATTTTCATCATTAATCAAGAGAATAAAATAATAATAGCTTACCCTTATCTACAATAACATTAAGTAATTTTCTTAAAGTGGCACTTTGTATTTTACTTTTACTCAAACAAAAAGATATCACAAGATATCTCAGTGCAATAATTATTGCTCAATGAAGACATAATGTAGAATATCTTTTGATGAGGAAATATACAAAAGTCACTCTTAGAAAAAATATATTAGAGAATCTTAGACACAATATGCTTTATCATTAAAGAAAATTTAAATATATGTATCCAAGCTCAAGAAAGAATCTTAGAGAATTATTTTGTCTATCATAATTTTATCACATGAAGATATCAACTGGTCCATTGGTCCCCATATTTTATGTAGATTAACACATAAAAGAAAGATAAGAAAATGAAGCCATTTTAAAGGACTATGATATTCAAATAGATATTTTCAAACCATCTCTTTAAAACAATCTATAGATTTATAATTATTATAAATTAACAATTATCACTTTCCGAATACTTAAGTGACTATTTGACGCATTTAAAATCATTTTTTTTTAAAGACATCTTAACTTTCAGATTTTTCAAAAGACATATTTATTTTATTCCTCTCATCAATGACCGTGATGTTATATTAAAAAAAATAATATCATTATAATATTAGATTTTAAAAAACAACATCACTAACTATGATATTACATTTCAAAAATAATAACATTTTGGTGTTAATTTTCAAAATATAGTATCATAATGGTGGGAATTTTTAAAATATAATACCATAATAATATTGATTTTAGGGTTTATGTAATATAAATGATATTAATTTTTAAAAATTAATATCACAATAATATTATTCTTTAAAAATCAACATTATATTGGTATTATTTTTTAAAATTTAGTATCATAATGATGTTATTTTTTGAATACCATATAAGATTGATGGGATGAATAAAATAAAAAATAAATATATTCTTTAAACAAAATTAAAAATATTTTTTAAGGATTTCACATCTTTAAATCGCCCATAAATTATCAATTTTTTTTATCAGGAACAACACAAAAAAAAACTCAGGAAACAAAGCCATTTTGTGTCTCTTAATTCTCAAGATATTTTGCACCGACCTCAGATCTGTCGATCGGACGGCCACGACTGCATCAACGTGTGCGACACGTGTGAAACATGGTGCCGAAGCAACGATGCCCCTTATTTAGAGAGAAAGAAATGAGGTTAAGAAAATAGTTGTCGTTGTTATGACCTTGCGTCGAAACATGGCGTCTCTTTCTCTTCCCACTCGGCGAAGCCCTCTTTTTCTTGCCCTCATTTTGATCTTCGTTTCCCCGCTCTTCTCGCTGGCGATCGCGTCCATGGTTGGAGATGTGAGAGAGACGGAGGGGGCGCAGAACAGCGCAGGGATCGAGGAGCTCGGCCGCTTCGCCGTCGACGAGCACAACAAAAAAGAGGTCGCTTTGTGTTTTTCTCTTTGCTTGGACATAGATTATGTTTATTTCCTTATTTTGTTAAAGTTTCTTGTCACTGTTCGACTTAAATTATCTTTTTAGTGGTTCTCACCTGATTCGTTGTCTCCTTCCTACTGTTCTTTCTTGTTATTGCTTATTACTACCTTTGTTGACCAAGGAGTAACTATCCTCGAGCTATCTCATCAGTTTTCCTCTTGAATTGAAGAATTGCATGTTAATCTCTGTTAGTCATTCTGTACTCCTGTAGGAATGCTTAGACCATTTATAGGTTGGGATGTCATTTTGATCTAGGGTTAATAATGTGAAATTATTGTATTCATATTTAGTCATATTATAATCTCGTGAAAATTGCAAATCCGTTGTCTCGGTGGATGTGTTATGGCCATCCTGTAATCCTGGACCTTTGGAATCATCTATAAGGCTAGATGGTTTTTTCAATATAGCATTACACGTTTATTTAGATCTCTTGTATTGGTCGATGTGTTATAGACATCTGTAATCCTGAAGCTGTGCAAATCATCTTTGGGTCAGTCAAAGTGTCTAATTTGACTTTAGTTAATCTGTAAGCACTTGCAATTTCCAATCATTATTATCTTGTTCGATGCAAATTTAAGTTACTTGCAACTCTTTCAACTCGAGGGAGGGTATCAAAGGAAGGATTCTAGTGGAACCTGCCCAATTCACTATGGTGTTTTATCTAGGAGTTTAAGGAGCCACTGGCTGATTTTAATTGTTGCAAACAAACAACTTCATGACTTTTACATTTGCAAATTGGTACCCTCTCACTATTAGTTTGAGGGGGATGTGAATAAAATTTCAGCAGAGAAATTGTCAGAAGTCATCATCCTGTTGGAACGATTTGCTTAATTGTATAATATGTACTTCCATATTTTTGGATAGAATTATTCTCAATTGTTAGAATCAGTTGCATGGCTTGTATCTAGATTTTTCATCTATATATGTTCCAAGTACAATCAATTGAACAATATTTTGCTATCTCAAAATTTTGTTTGGCAACCTTTTCTTAGTTGCTTCTTGTTTTTTGATCCTATAGGGTTTTCTAGTAGTTATTAAGATTTATTGAATTTCTGTCTTTGTGTTTTCTAATCTTACTTGGCCATTCCTTTGTAAGCTTAAAAGGGAGAATGATGTACCGGGGATATGGAAAAGAAAATACTTTATTCTGCATAAAATGTATTTTTTTTTCAAGTCTGAAGAGAAGACAATAATACATGAATAAGTTGATTATATTCTGTTAATGCTAAATTATTTCACATTACAATGAAGTTTTTTGGGTCCGTGTGATTTCTTTTTTTGTCATATCTAGGTTCTAGTTTCTTGTGGAATTAAGTGGATATTACTCTGTATAGTTTTATAATGTATTCCTGTTGAAGAGCTCTCCTTTTCAAGGTACAGTTGTTTGGTTATATTACTACTCTCATCACAAGGAAAATGAGGAAATGGCTAGGCTAAGAAAATCTCAAAAGTTAACAAAAAGAGAGAGAAATCAAACAAAAATACTAATAGATCATGAAATAACATTTCAATGTTTGCTACTGAATTTTAATGGAGATCACAACATTCCTGTTTCATTCAAACGAAATGTTCCAAGTGAAAAGGTGAGAATTGGAAATCAATATAATCGCTAGAAGCCAGCCATTCACACTCTCTAATTGGATAGTACGGAAGAGCATTTTTTGCAATACTAACACTTGTTTTGATAATTTTGCCTCCTGCTCACACAGAATGGACTTCTGGAGTTTGCACGTGTCGTGAAGGCAAAAGAGCAAGTTGTTACTGGAACACTTCATCACTTGACCTTGGAGGCAATTGAAGCAGGGAAGAAGAAGTTGTATGAAGCGAAGGTATGGGTCAAACCATGGCTGCACTTCAAAGAGCTTCAGGAGTTCAAGCATGTCGGAGACTCTCCTTACTTTACTGGTGCAGACCTCGGTGCTAAACGAGGTAATAATATATAGTGCCTAATTCTGAAGTACCTACTAGGTGTTCTATGTATGATGGCTGCAGCCTACAGAAGGTTTAATTTTTCCAACTCCTGTCACTGCAAATTTCCCTATTTTATTTTGTATGGTCAGGTTGCTTAGAGAATCCAAGTCCACTTTTCTGCAACTACTTCCATTTTCGATGAATTATTTTGATCTTGAGTCTTATCACACTTACATACAGCCACTTTCTCGCCTGACCTTTTGAGCTCATCCCTTTTTAGCTTTGAGGAAACGAAAGGCCCAGGCCTACCCTATAATAATATATAAAAGGAAGAGATCTGCACAAGTGTGTTATGCACATGAAATATGGACAAAAAGTTGGGATCCTGGGTATTGCCTCAATGTCTGCTAGGAGAAATAATATTTTACTTCATTAGGGGTCGGTCAAACAATCTTTTACTACGTTTGAGTCAGTCATGCTTAGGTGTAGCAGTTGTAACTGGTTGATTTTGGCAGTCTTTTGACCTTATTCAAGAGGGTGACTGGTTTCCCCTGCTTTCATTGCACTACACATAGGCGAGAAAGATGGAAGGAAAACAAATAATAGGAGAGAGTGGGCGAGGTGACAAAAAATATATCTTATTTATTTAGAGAGAATTTAGTGGAATAGAAAGATGGATAAAGGACGACTAATATCTTTCATTCCAATTGAATCATCTCTAATATGAGAACTGTGAAGAAAAGTGAAAAAGTGATTTACAACACTATGTTCCCCATCTAACCAGAAACTTCATCTGCTCTTTGCATTTGGGCAATACGACAACATAGAATTTGCATTCTCTCTTATTTTGTTTCTTTCCCTATTAAACGACATGAATGAACAAAATTAGTCTTTCTTCCTCGCTTACATCCTATCTTCCCTAATTCTCTCTCTCTCTCTCTCTTATATACACACTCACATCATAGGACGCTCTCGCCCCCACAGGCTGGTGCCCTTGATTCATGCAAGGGTGTTGCTGCGAATAGGCATGGGGTTGATTTTCAGCGGGTGCGGAATGTTCCGTTGGTTGCCTCAACTCCTCCTTGCATGCGCTGCTATTACTGGGCGAAGCCTCCCATGATTTACCTCCCTTTCAGATAGTGGGGGGCATCTTGGAGCGGCCGTCAAGTTGACGGTTTCACCTTTTGCTGTCAATCATAGGACACTCTCAAAATCCTTCTCTTTTTCTTAACTGTATCTGTGACATCTCACAAAACTCAAGTCTTTTTAGGTTAACCAATATGAGGTTATATTACGGTTCTTCCATTGGGTGTCTTCAATCTTTCTAATTTGAGTACCAAGCTAATTTATTCTGAATTAAAATCTTAGGTTAATCCCAATTGGCAATCATACATCTGTTCCTCTAGTTGGGAATTGGGGTGCTAGAACAACATGAATTTTATGCAATCCTTTTGGTTCATTTACATGTATGATTGTACACTTATCTAAAAAATCTTTCCCTTTTTCTTGACAGTAACCCATGACTTCTCACAAACTCAAGTCTTTTTAGCAATATGGTTTCCTTCTATTACATATGAGCTTATATCATGGTTCTTCTGTTGGGTCTCTTGGATCTTTCCAATTTAGGTATTTAACTAATTCGTTCTGTATTAAGATCGTATGTTAATCCCAATCCTCAATCCTACAATTGTTCCTCTAATCATGAATTGGGATTCTAACACAACATGAATTTTATTCAATTGCTTTGGTGCATTATTTTACAGATAGTTCTATTACAAAAGCTAAGACCATCCTTCCCATTGCAACAGTATATATTGCAGCAACACTAACTCTTGTAGTACTCAATTTTGCCACTACCATGAAGACAACAAACTATTTATTGTTCTTTTTTGTCATCCGCTTGTAATCCATTTCTTTGTTTTCATGTTGCAAACTCTGTGCAATTAATTTTATATTCTTGAATTTAATTGTGGCATAAAAAATATCCAAATGTTCATATTCAGCCCTTCATTTTAGAGACTTTGTGTCCATAAATTAACCAGGACTTTTTATAATAGATAGATCACATGAAAGTTACGTAACTGTTTTGAATTGACTAGAAGATCATAGCAAATGCACTTCTATATCTCGTTACTCTTTTGGAATTCAATTTGCAGTTGTATGGAGTTCAGGTACCAGTAGTCTAATACAATCATCTTGGTTTGCCACCTTATAGCTAATTGTCTATCGAATTCTGTTAGAATGGCTCCACATTTTCTGATCGAGTATTATTGTTTGACAGAGGAGCTTGGGTCTGGTTGGCGCACTGTTCCTGCAAATGATCCTGTAGTCAAAGATGCAGCAAAGCATGCTTTGAAGATCATTCATGAAAGGTCCAATTCCCTGTTTCCTTACGAACTGTTGGATATCCTCCAAGCAAGGGCAGAGGTCTGGAGTCTTCTCTCTATTTTTTGATTACCTACTACTTTTAAATTGTTGCACATGCACTTATGAAGAGAAAAAAAAGGAAGGTTTCAAATTTCTGTTAATATTTATTAATTTTAAGAAAGAAGTTGACTTTGCTTATGGGATAGAGCAGCTCAACAATTCTTATATTTAGCAGTGACCTTGCTTACTATGCTTTAGTTTTCGTAATTTATATGTATGTTTTTTTTCTTTTAAAATATTCCTTGCTTTGATTTCTTTTAGTTTAGTTTTTTTTTTTTTTGGAGCTCAACCTTTCTTGAGCCGAACCTTTTAGGAACAAAGGTCCCTAGATCTTTATTTCAAGACTTTTGAAATGCGTGAATTGAGCGTTCTCTTTTTCCAAAAAGAAAAATCGCATTTGCTGAGCCTTGACATAATTTGAATTTGCGCTTTTTCCCCTATAAAGAAGAAAAAGGAAAAAAAAAAAAATCTTTACACAGCATTCACTACCTTGATTATATGGATTTAACCTTGTTTCTTTTTAACTAATAGGTGATCGAAGAAACAGCTAAGTTTGACATGCTTCTTAAAGTGAAGAGAGGAAGCAAGGTGGAGGAATTCAAGGTCGAAGTCCACAAGAATCTGGAAGGTAATTTTCTTCTGAGTCAGATGCAGGTGGGTTAGGAGTCCAAAAATGAACTACTACTGAGTTGTGTATATTAAGTCTTTGATAGTTGTGTATATTTCTGAATGCCTTAATAATCTGCTGGTATAAAGTGAGTAGTACTGTAGTAATGCCATCAACAATCAGACGCTCTGTCAAGTAAGCGCTTTATTAAGTTTGCTGTTGTATTATGTGATGGTCGCGGCAACCTAGTACGACTTTTAATTGAATGAAAAAATTTCTAATCTTTTTCATAAATAAATATTTTTTTTAAAATTTTAATAAAATAATTAATTTGTATTTCATACTTATATATATTAGCCAATGCAATTGAGATAATTTTTTTTTTAACTTTCATTTAAAAATGCATATATCATTATAAATTACCAATCTAATTTTATTTTTTTATTCTCTCTCAATTCGCGGACACCGTTTTGATCTGTAATTCGTGCTGGCTGATTCATTTAGGGGTGGGTTAATTCAATGAGTTTAAGAATTTGATGTCAAGATGATAATATTATTATAATAAAAAATGATTACATTTATTTTAAATGTATTTTTTATAATTTATTTTTAGATTACGTGAAAAAAAAAATTAGTTTATAATTAATCGTTAAATAATTAAAAAAATATTAAAAAAAAGACACAACGAGTAATAAAAAAAAGAAGCGAAGTGCTTACTTCTAGTGTCTTCGTTAACTTATTTGAGGACTAACTAATACGGAGGAGGATGATTTAGAATTGATTAAACGAAGAGTGAGGGATATAAATTTCCTTGTTTTTCAAATTTTTAAACATATCACGTGAAGGGCATGGCAATCTTAGAAATAATACTGGAATTTTATGTTTTTAAATATGTTTAAGACGTACTCGTTTGAAAATGTAAATGAATAGAATTATTAAGATCGAAAAGATTCAACACATTTTGCAATGGCTAAGGGAAAGTAAAAGCAAAGAAATTCGTTTTTAGCTTACTGGCTCGCGGCCACCGTGCTCCTGCAGTGATATATGTGTGGTCTTTCTGACATCCAGTCACCGTGATGCGAATTGCCAATATTTTTAATAAGATTTTAAATCATTTTATAAAACGGAACGCAAAGGTAAAAGAAAAGCTGGAGGTGCGGGGAATCGAACCCCGTGCCTCTCGCATGCGAAGCGAGCGCTCTACCATATGAGCTACACCCCCACTTTGAATTCTGCTTTAATTGTTAATTACTCAACTATATCATTAACTTTCATGAGGCTTTATGCAAATGGAAACCTCGGCATGCTCTGGAATTGATGTAGATAATAAAGGAATGTAAAGCCATTGCTAGACCTTTGACAACCGAGAGTTGTCCCTGAAACAACCTTCATAGCTGAGCCTGCACACATTTGCTAGCTCTTCAGTCTAATCATCCATGAACTGTGAGAAGAGGTAACAATCGAGAGTGCCGACATGAGGACTACGTCTACAAGGATACGAAGCAACCGAACTGTTCCCTTTGGAACAGGTAATGCTAATTCATGGAAGCTCTCTCCAATGGCATCTAGCTTCAATGAATCAGGAATTGTGGGAAGTGCTTGTTTCAGCAAGAGGAACCTTCCAAGTTTGTGATGCTCGACCACATACAAGGACTACTTTTCAGTTGCATTATGGCAAAAGCTCACACTGCCAGTGTGAATTATGCATCCCCATAGGCATATGCCATGCACAGAACTGAAAACATGTTCAGTATCTTTGTTCCCTCATCATTCACTTGTAGCATGCCTTGTTGCTCCTCCTTGTATCTCTTTATTTTACAGCTTTTACCTTTCATCACAGATCATGGCACGTGAGCTCATCTTAGCAGTGAAGTCTCCTCCCTCACCTTCATCTTCTGTTCTCGGCAAAACTTAGTGGACGTCAGGAATCAAATGATGTCCTTCACGCTCTCTGACCTTTCTTTCCTCCGTAGAGGATGGATCGAGTATTAAGGATTGCTCATCATAAATCAACTACATTAGATGCCTCGTAACCTTTTGCCCTTGGGACGTTGCCTGGGACCAAAAGAAAAGTGAATTCCACGGTTGACAGTTGCAGACTAAAAGTAATATAATCAAATGATTTCTGCACATGGCGCAGGATCTGTTGTGATTTCTCTGTTCTAAATGAGGTTTTTCATGGTCCCTAATATGCCACATTAAGAGCTTTTTTTATTCAACTTTTTCATGTCACAAATCTATCTTTGTCATACAATCGGCGATTTAAGTCGAGGTCGGACATTTTAAAGCGATCCTTCTCTATTCTCTGTTTACTTCTATGGCATAATCGTCGAACAAAAAACATAATTGTTCCCATCAGAGAAGCAAGTTAACGAATGAATCATCGACGGTGTAGCTACTGCAATGATGAAATTCCCAAATAGCATCGGCGAGACTTCAAGTGAGACTAATGAAAGTTCTCCGCTGCTCCTGAATAGATGAAAAGGAAATCCTAAGGGTCAGTAGGACTGTCGCGAGTGGTTCCGGCAAGGTCCCTCCGACGTTCAAATTAGTAGAGTATTAGTGTCGCCTATTTTTGTATAGATTTTTTGTCTGTTTTTTTAATACCTCTTCCAGTGCTTTTATACTGGATTACTATAGTCTTTCTCTTGCGTCCTCTTAATGACGAAGGTATGGAGGATTGTATTTCAGTGGGAGCTACGTTCTCTCGTATCTCGTACACGTAATAGCAGGGAGACACGAACCCCACAAGGATTCTCACAGTCTAGTTTTTTCCATGTCCCCTGATAGTGGGCTTGGATCTTGCGGATCTGGGCCTTAAGTAACTTGGGTTTTACCCAGTCAGGGAGTACGAGGCTCGCCTTTGGGTTTTCAAGTCTCAATCGGGACTTCTAGTTGAAGAAGGCCCCCGTTGGAGATGTTCCCGGGCGAAGCCTTCCCGATCCTCCTTATTTTGGGCTTGGTTGAAGATGTTTCCGGACGAAATCTTCCCGATCCTCCTTATCTTGGACCCAGTTGGAGATATTCTCGGGTAGAACCTTCTCGATCCTCCTTATCTTGAGCCCGGTTGGAGATGTTCTTGGACGAAACCTTCTCAATCCTCTTTATCTTGAGCCCCGTTGGAGCTGTTCCTGGGCGAAACCTTCCCGCTCCTCCTTATCTTGGCCCCGTTAGAGATGTTCATGAATGAAATCTTCCCGATCTTTCTTATCTTGGGCCCGGTTAGAGATGTTCCCAGGAGGAACCTTTCTGATCCTCTTTATCTTGGGCCCGATTAAAAATGTTCCTGGACGAAACCTTCCTGATCCTCCGTCCGGTTGAAACTGTTCCCGTTCTTATCTTGAACTCCGTCCCCCATCATCCCTTGAGATTTATCTTGACCCGTATCAATAACCGTTGGAGAGGCATAAAGCATATGTTTAGCTTCAATAACTTTCCCATCTCACCAAATATTTGTCATCGGATGCTTACTTTAAGTTGAAAAGAAAGACTACCTGAGCCATGTCTCCTTATCGCAGTTCCATCAATTATTGCTACCTCCGCTCTTCGTTCACTTTTCAGTTACTAAAGTCTGCAAGGACTAGAACGTA
>JBBUKS010000055.1:1125991-1145589 GCA_038050645.1 Hedychium gardnerianum | reverse complement strand
ATTTTAAAATAGATTATGAGAGATTTTTCAGGTGAGCGAGCGTGATCATTATGTTTCTACAATAATGATGATTAAAATAAAGGGAATTCTAATTCATTAATGATTTAAACAAATGTATTTTATTAATACTGTGGAAATCATTGGATGCCCGGTCCGAACTATTCCGCAAAGCTGGCGAATATAAGGTTTGATCTTCCATTTCATATGTAAATTCTGTTGGTGTCCGTCTTTTACTCTTAGTCGCTTTATGATTATCGGAGCTATCAGGGATTGTCGCCGGGTAGGATGCAAACTGAAATCGTTGTAGGCTTTTTGGACTCCGAATGCAGAAGAGGAATGAAGCTACTCTTAGATGCTTGGAAGAGAATGAGTTTTTTTTTAAATTTGGAGGGTTCTTCTTATACAAGGTGAAGATGTGAGGTACCATTTGGTGAGGATTCATCTGGACCGTTTAATCTAGAGGAGTGCATTTAACCCTTCCCGATAGCCGCTGATCTCAGCTTTCAGATCCCTTCTAATCTCAGCTGCTAGATTAACCCATTCAATCTAACGCTTCAGATTAGATCCCGTCACCAGTGGTCAGATCGCAACTCTTCGCGATCAACGCTCCAGATCGCATCACTTGCGATCTATCACCATCTTCGATCCAATGGTTGCTATTCGTTTGCCCAGTCAGCAGCCCAGTCATCTCTCCCTGGACACGAAGTGCGCCAACAAAGTGCCCATTGCGCGCGTGGCGGGCTCGCAGGTGCGAGCACCTATCGCCCATGGGAAGAGAGCACCTTGTACTTTTTGTGTTAACTCCATTAACACATCAACATATATAAGGAGATAATCTCTCCTTGTTCTTTTAGATGTAGGACCATTCCTTTAAACAATAAAATTTTCATTTATTCGTAATCGGTTTTGAGCAAATTAATAATAGTCTAGATTTATTTACGCGAAACATAGATTTCGAATTTAAAATCAATTCTGACTTTCATCGGCTAATGACATCTCGTTTTTCAAATAAAAAATTGTATTCTAACCGAAGCTGGAGGCGGCGGCGGGTGGTGGAGTTCCTGTTGTGGAGGCCGGCTACTACATCGCGCCCTCCTAATTCTCTGCTCTCTGGTGGAGTTTATTTGAACTGAATCAATTGAAAAAATTATTATTAATAACAATGATGGATCAAAAAATATATATAGAGAGAGAAGACGAATTTGTGTGAGTGACTAGATCCGATCCCGGGTCATAACCGGGTCAATAAGTCAGATATCCATTCAACGGGTTTGCGGGCAAGAATCATAACTAGCACCCTTCTGGGCCGGCCTTGCTATATATATATATATAATTTTTAGTTGTCAAATCTCATAATTTTTATAACAAAAGTTTGGATTTTCTTTTGTTTATCTATTCCTGAAATATCCAATAGTAAAATTTTAATATAAAAGTTTGATAAAATATTTACTAGGGAATTATTTATTTTCTTAATATTTTCTCAATGAATTTTTAATCATCTATTTATAATTATATCTATAAATTTAAGTTATCTTTTTGTGTTTAAACTTTTTCTTAGACTTTTCATTTGTTGACTATATTTTATTATAGCTTCACAGTATGTTCATATGGTAATTTCTTGTTTGCTACAAATAAATAACTTGACTGCATTGAGACAGTAAATTATTGCTAAGATTTCATAGTCCAAGAAAGTTAAGTGACTTTTTTTTATATATTTTCTTGAAGCATATTATATAGGGTCTCAGATGATGTTTTGAGATCGTATTTTGAAGTTTTTCTTAATAAGATTTCTTCCCATCTAGATTCACAGTTATAAGTTTCTATTACCATGTAGTCTATGTCTAGTGGAAGTGTTAAAGTTGGTATAATTTTATTACTTCTTTGATTTATTTACTAAGTCAATATTCTGTTGATTAGAGTATTTTTGTCCTATAGTTAAGATTTTATTATAGAAGGGTCCATTGATTTTTCCAATGTTCTTTAAGTAATGACTAGCGTAATTAAGAAGTCCAAAAAAAGCTCTTATAAGGTTTTTATCTCTTCTATTTTATCTAGAAAAACTAGTATTTTGGTTGTAATGTGTGGTTGAAAAGTAATTTTTCCTTGTCTCTATTCCGAGAAATTTTATATATTTTGTAGTTAGTTTCATTTTCTTTCTAGAGACTATTAATTCATGTTTTCCAAAGAGATTGAAAATAATATGAGATTAGCAAAATCTTCATCTTTTATTTTTGAAAATACTAATATATCGTCAATGAAAATGCAAGTGAACATAGTAACATTTTTAAAAATGTCATCCATTTTTTTCTTTAAAAGATTTGGGGTGCTATCTTAAGTCCAAATTACGTGATCAACCATTCAAAACGTCCCTCTGGACATGAGAAGGTTGTCCATTCGATAGAGTGAGGATGCATATTGACTCTACCTTAAGTTCAAATCTTGATTTCATATCAAACTTAGAGTACTTGTAGGATCATGCGATCGATAGAGGGGGGATGAATATCGATCCGTCTTTCTCACTTTTTCATCATGTTCGTTCTTTCTACAGAGTTAGTACTTGCATTGGAATATAAATAAAAATAAAAATAAAGACAAAGACACAGACACAGACGGTTTACTTGGTTCCCAATCTCCTAGGGTCAGCATGTCCAAGACCTAAGTATGAGAGACGTATGTCCACTTATTTTTCTCCTTTTCGGAACTTTTCTGGAGGCGGAGAGACCGCTTAAAATTTATGTATCACAAACAAATATAAAGAATGAAGAACAAATACATATAAATAAAAGCAAACTCTTGTCGAGCCGATTCGGAAGTCCTAAGCACAGCGCACTCCTCCTGGAGCTTTCCCAGTCGTAGAGTTTCGCGTCACAACTTTTCTTTAGAGCATAGCGTATGAGTAGTAGTAGTAGAATTGTTGTTAAACGTAGAACATCCGTTTCCTTTTGTAGAGTTAGATCAGATCCTTATCTAGCTCAATTATTATCTAAATCAAGTCATATCTAGATTAAGTCTTATCTTTATTCACATCATCTGACTTATCCTTATCCTCATCTACTTCATAAAGTTGAAAATGATCTTTTGCCACATCAGCTTCCATGTCAACCTGCCATGTCAATATTTCTAACAACTCAGCAATCTGGTCAACCTAACCTAATTGGTCGACTGAATCAATTTTTTGATCGACTGAACCAAGCACTTCATTGATTCGAGTTCGGACTCGAACTCGGTAAAACGAACCTGATCAGTCTACCGAACCAGGCCATGTCACCAACCCAAGTTTGGACTCGACCCCAGTCAACCAAACCTGATCGGTCGATCGAAAACTCGGATCGGTCGACCAAACCATCTTGGGTCTAGTTCGACCCGAGTCAAGTCTGCTTCACTCCGGACTTAGTCTGGCTGAGTCTGGTTTGCGTCTGTCTACTTTCTCAGTCTTGCTTCTAGCTCCAGGTTCTTGCAAGACAAGCATACAATAACAAACAAGCAACCTAAGCCTTAACTATAGTTTGTCTGACCTACTAGGCTTACCTGGGATCACTCTCTAGGATTTTCTTTGTCAAACATCCGGTCACTCTTGACCTGCTTGGACTTACCCTTGCCTAACCTCTAGTTAGTTACTCGGTAGACTTTTCACCTGCCTAACCTCTAGTTAGGACTAGTCACTCGGAAAACTTCTCACCTGTCTAACCTCCAGTTAGGACTTTCCGGCTTAGCCTCGATCACTTGATCCCCAATCCTATCCGACTTGATCTCTAGTCCTCTCTGACCCTTATCAAGTCCCTTCCGCTTGGTGTTCCTGATATGCTAAGGCTTGTCTTGTTTAGTCTGGTCCAGTTGACCCACTAGATCTTTTACCCTTGCCTAACTTTCAGTTATGACTTCCCTTGCTAGTCTTCTGGTCCTTACTAGTCATCTAATTAACTTTGACCTAACTAGACTTCACTCATATCCAAACATCAGATCTTATCTGGATCAACCCTTGGTTAAACTGATCAGACAAAGGTGTATTATCAAACATCGAAATCCTAGAGGCTGATTGCACCAACAATATCATTTTGAATTTTATATTTTGTTGAGTAGTTGGTTTTTATCAGGTATTTTATATTCGTCTTTTTGATAGTTATCATTTAGTTTTTTGTAATTAAAGATCATTCTTGATTATTCATGTTTTTGTTCAGTTTCTTTATTTATTATAAAAGTCGACTAGATTAGGACAGATTGATATTCATATGTATTAGTTAATTATTTAATAACTAATTAATAGTTTTCTTTTAATATATAAAAAAATAAGAGAGAAATAATTGTTTTCAACTCCGTAATAGTAAGTTTATATGTGCAATTTAAAAGTTAGAGGGAAGAAGTAAAACCAATTTTGACGGCTAGACTGATGGTCCTGACCATTGGGGGAGAGGGAGAGGGTTTTTGTTTTTTTTTTTGTTTAAATTATTTAATCATTTTTTATCAGTGTCTACGATTTAGTATATGTTATTCTTCAAATTTTATAAATAAGGAGCTTATTTCATCATTTCCATACCATCTTCTCTACTCTCATCTTTCAATTCCGAAATCTCAATCATTTTTTACTTCAATTCTCTAATTATAATTGAAAGGGGAGGTTCATTATCTCAATTTTGGAGAGGCAAGAAAATCCAAATGAAGATCACGATATTCAATTTAACGATGATAAACCCGAATAAATTTCAACATCTAAGATATAAAGAAGCACATGACCATACTTCTAAGGTTCAAAATACTCCTTTAAAATTGTAGGGTATGCGTAGACAATTTAAATAAGTGCAAATAATTTTTTTATAAATTTTTATTTTTTATTTTTTAAAAATAATAATAATCTTGAACCATAACAAATTGTGAACTAACGATTCTAAATCGTGAATCATAATTATCTTGGATGGTTAAGATTATGGGTCGACCTATCAGGAATTTTCAAACCGATAGTTTCAAATCGTCGAACTGTCGATTCCGAATCGGAATAGGATCTGATCTAACGTGTGTATATATTCTTACAAATATTTTATTTTTTAAAATTTATCCTTTCAAACATTCACTTTACAAATATGTTAATCTAAAATTTAAAATTATATATATATATATATACTAGATATTATTTTTTCACTCCTAAAATATTAAAAAAAAAATCTATTAAACTCTTTCTTAATAAGCTCTTTTTACTTAGCAATCCTCTTATAAACTCTTTATTTTTTTATATTTTTTGTACTCAACTACTTTGAGCATTGCCTTATCAAGATTTCTTACTCTCGAATCCATGGATCACCACTCGATCTAGATGTTCTTTCCTCAAATTTTATAAGTCATTTTGCCAAGATTAGCCTACACATTGATGCTATGTTTACTTAGAAAAGTGAAAAAGAGGAAGGATGCATTACACAAAAGAGTGTAGAAAGTGAGCAAAAGGAAAGATGATGAGAGATTCATTGTTCATTATTGAACGAAGGACCATCACGATACCTATCTCTTCCTTGGTATACTCGGAAAGAAAACAGATAGATTTTTCTGCCACCTCAAAACAAAGATTTGGCAAGGAGAAATCAACAGTATTCTTCTCTGATAGTGTTAACACTTTCACCAGAAGATCAATTGAACGATCCCTTTCACCACTCAAACAAGGACAAAAGCTAGCACACCCTTTGTCCTTCAGGCTCAAATTATTTGCCTCTTTACTCCTTTTGCTCAGCTGTGAAGTCCCTTTCAGCCATTGCCCTGTGGCCCCTGCACTCTTTGCTCTAAAGCCCCTGTTTTTTGTTTGTTTATGAAAAACGAATTTGACCCTTCTCCTCTGCCCTCTCCTCTCCTCCTTGCTGTCTGCCATCACAATATTATCCACTGCCAATTGCCAAATTTTTTTACTTTAATTTTTCTAAATATTCTTATATATATATATATATATATATTAAAAAAAAGCAAGGCTTTAAAAAACACACTTATTTCACAGTTGATACAAGCAAAATTATGGAGGTCCTTTAAGAAACAATATCCGATATTCAGGTTGGCAAGGACATTGTGAAAGGACACAAATATTCCCCCTGTGCTTCTTCTCTCTCTCTATCTTTTTGAACAGGGAAAGGTGGAGAAGAAGAGAGAGCAACCCTTTTCTTCGAGAAAAAAAGCTCCTTAGGCCACTGTTTTCCTTCGTCGGCTTCTAAATTTTTTAGTTGAAAGAGTCTTTGGATGAAATCTATGTAAGATTTTGGGTTTAGAGATTCGAGAGCCAATTTGTGGTTTTAATTCAGAAAAGACTCTAAAGTTTATAAAATTATAGAAAATTATACAATTTGGAAGGAAGGGGGGTGGGGGAAATAAATATATATATATGGGGAAAACTTAATCAATCGATCGGCTGCCTTGGGTCGCGTCACCGGGCGGTGAGCTCACCGCGCTCTCCGCCGTCTTCTTCGCGTCCGCCAGCGCGGCGGCGTCCCCGGCGGCGCCGCTTCTTCCGTTGAATGAAGACGCGGCGGATCCTCCAGCGGATGGGGTGGCGAGGAACGTCGGCTTGCAGTCGCCGGCCATGATGACGACGAAGCTCTCTGGAGGCAGGGGCTTCATTAGGGCGTCGTCGCCGGCGGCGGCGGCCTCGGAGTCCGCGGAGGCGTCTCTGCCGTCGTCGGCGTCGAGGTATCCGGAGAGCTTCCAGTAGGAGCAGGCGAGGATGAGGAGCGCAAAGGCGATGAGGCCGAGCATGGCGGCGAGGCCGCCGAAGAGGTACGGGACGGGGGAGTGCCACGCGGAGTGCGGAAGGCTGGTGGGGCGGTGGACCATCGATGGCGGCTGCGCGGCCGCGCCCGTGACGTGGAATCCGTTCATCGGCCTCATTGCGAGAGTCCTGAGCTCAGCTTTCAGCGCCGCGTTGAAGTGGTGTGTGTGGATGAGCAATGGGGTATTTATACTAATTGCTACTTGTATTTTTGTAAATTTAACTTTTCACCTCTCTTTCTACAAATAACACTATAGTTCTATCCTACTAATCAACCACCATCATAAACTTCCAAAAAACATACATAATCTTTGAAAACCTACTATTTTATCATCATTTCCATTGAGAATGCTAGATTTCATATATATTTTAGTCAATTATGATATTGAAAATGACATAATCCCAACACAATATTCCCTCTAGATTGTGTATTTATAAATCCCCATTGAGGTATCAATACTCGAAGGTGTGCTAAGACCTAATTGCCTTCCATTTGGAGTGCACTTATCCAAAGGAGGCCCCATGCTAAAATATTATATGCAAGGTAGCCATCTCCTTCAAGGCTAGTGAGAGACGCACTAGATATGCAAAGTTTTTTTTAGAAAGAATATATAAAAAAGTAATGAAGGGACTCATGAAAGCTAGCTACCACAATGATTCAAGCAATGAAATTATGTAGCAAGGCAAAGGTGCATAGTAGGGTGGTGGTAGGGTCTATCTCTTCTTCTTTTTCTTCTTCTTCTATGGTTATTGTATTTTGTTTTATCGTCTAAGTTTCACTCTTTGCTTTCGTAACATGAGCTTCTTGATGTCTTCGAAAAGGATGAAAGGATAGGAAGGGGAATGGGTTCCACTCTCAAGTGCATCACTATAATTTTTTTACATAGATTCGATGGGTAACTAATTTAGATTCGTAGTTGAATAAGTTTCTTTCGATCAAAGGCATGTTTAGATAAAATTTATAAAACAACTCCATCTTCCTATTCTAAATTATTTTTTTCTTCGCCTTAATTAATATATCCTCCATTAAATTAGTCAATTCATGTAATACATTTTCTACAAGGTCATGATATAATGTGGTGTAGGGAACATATCATCCATGATATGATGCATGTAATGATTATATGATTAAATCTCTATTTTCCTTGTCAAATATCGCTCCACTTAACCTAAATGACAACCCATACACAAATAAAATAATGATTTTACCTCAAATTTAATTGAAAAAGAATGAAGTTTAAATAATTCTTCTTCAATCACTACTCACTTTCACTCGATTAGAAATGAATTGAGGTCGTTGTTCATATAGTCAAGAACAGGTCCTTTGCTATCTACAATCGACTTTCGACTTATCTTCATCTACTATTGTCCCTAATGCTTGCTTTATTGTGTATTTGGTTCATCCTTTAGTTCTAGAAATTCTATTATCGCACACTTGTAAATGCAAACGTAGACAATGAATAGAGTCGAATTGCGTTGTCCTCACACTATTTGCTTCATCAATAACACTTCGAGTGGAAAGCCCACCAAAAGCAACCAACACATGCCAAAGCTCCCTTCGAAAAAGCTAAGTCTTTAAAAAAGAAGCATCGGGTTGATATAAAGGGCAAGAAACCCCGAAACTATATTAAAAAAAAAGGGTAAGCTTTGATGAGCAAGGAAGCCTGTGATATCAAATTCATCTTTTTTTTTTTAGGGTTTAAGATTTAAGGTTTAAAATTCATTACATCCCTCTTTCTCTCTCTATCTAGCAAAAGGAGATACGAACCGTGCAGAAACCTCATTCCTTTTCCACAGTCATGATAACAACCCACCAAATGCAAAAATAATTATAATGCATCACTATATTGTGCAGATGCTGATAGGGTTTGTGTTGGAATCTGCCATCACAAGCTGCAGGGCTTGCACCACGCACACAGTCTCATGTTCCATACATTGCACCCAGTGAAAGAACAAAACTACTCATAAGTAATACACTAACTATTTGAATAATAATTAATGCTGGTGGAGAATCTCAGTGCTCATGATGCATGACACCAAAGGTTTTAGTCATGTGTTCATATATATATATATATATATATATATCAGGGCTGCCATTGTTGTCCATGTTCATGCTTAAAGGATGAATATTCGCTAACTGTAGACTGTATGATCAGGTATTAGCAAACTCTTTGTGTGTATCGAGTGGGATTCCAATTATGATTATATTTTAATTAGCGCATAAAGAGATGTTAAAATGTGGGCTGCCAAATGACTATTCGATCAAGGAAGGAAATCGAAAACACTGCCGATCAGGATCAAGGCATGCACCTGATGATGTCTGCTAAGAACATGATCCCCCACCTCAAAGCAAAAGTTGAGGACATGGGGAATCTGATTCCCAAGCATGCCAATGACATGTTTGCAAAATATGTGAATAATTAAGGTTCAAATTCTAAACCCTAAATCCTAAACCTTTAAACAAAGTGAAAACTCATGCTCCTCAAAGAGTAATAAGCTTACAAGAAAGCTCTCTTTTTTACAAGTCCACTTTAATCTTTAACAAGGGGACACCAATAGGCCTTTAGCTTTATGGACTCATAAAATGGCCTAAAAGTTGCCCAATTTCCTCTTGAAAGTATTTCTAACTCAACCAGATTTTGACCTAGTTCAATCGGAAAAACCGAAATCGACAAGCCTGCCCATGTTCAAAGGGGGAACGTATAGTAAGTGCAAGGCTAAAACAATGTTTGAAAATTGGATTGAGGCTCAATGAATAAAGCTAGATATCAAATGCAAACAAGTGGAACCCATCCATGTGAGAATATGAAGGATGAGAATTATGGCACCTTCAAAGCAAACATTGTAAATAATGATACCTATGGTCTTGTCATGTGGTCCTTAGGCACGTGAACAAAAAATAATAATATGTATAATTTGTGGGGCTCAAAGTGCAAAAACCCGGATATTTTGCAAGAAGGACAAAGACAAAATAAATTCAATTATTTGGAATATTAAATGTGAAAATGCATATTTGCCCTGTCAAAATAACATTTTTTTTAAAAAAAATATAATCTCTTATAATATACCGTAATTAAAATTTAAACTTTATAAAAATTTTAATTATTCATTAAAAAGTCTAATTATTATATTATTATCCTAAACACCATATCCATTAAATAATAAGATACACAGTAAAAAAAATAAAAAAAGACTTCTTTTGTTTTCATTACGATTAAAAGGCCACTTCATTTTGAAAAAAAAAAATTAAAAATAATTAATATTAAAATAATTTTAATATAATTATTTAATAATTTTAAGTGAATAAAGGGCCTTTTTTTAATTTTTTCCGTAATATATATTACAAAGTGGTTTCAAAATTTAACTTTGAATGAGGTTATAGATTTTGTCAAATCTTATGAAATGACTGAAATTCATAAACCGGTTCGGGCAAGTGTCGGCTGACTAAACCGCCTATCGAACCAAAAGCGTGTTTACGTGTCGCTTCTACGCGTCTCTTTCTTCCTACAGCTGGACTTGTTTCACTGAGTCACTCACTTGTTCGTCGTCTCACAGTCCCAAAGGCCAAAACTGCCGCTTCAATCCCTCTCGGGACGCCGATTCGGTAGAGCCGAGATCGCCGCTTCTTCCTTGGATCCCTAATCTCGCTTCGGCCCCCGGCGGCCGGTAAGAATCTGCAACCGTTCGTCCAACCTAGCGTTCGTTGATTGCTTAGATCTCTCGTCTTCGTTTTTTTAGGGTTTCGCTTTTTCTTGATAGATCTCTAGTTCGGGTTGGTCGCTGGTTTGCCGCTGCTGCGTCGTGGCCGCCCAATACAGAATATTTAATCTGAGATCCTTGATTTTTCCTTGTTGTTATTCTTTTCTCTTTTTCAAATTTTGTTTTCGGAAGTATAAATTTCAGCTTTGCAGATTGCAAGTCTTGGTTGAAGTAGCATTGAAGCTGCTGTGAGCTTATTCTGGAAATATTTTGATCCTCCACGTCTTTGATATTAATGTTTTGGTAGAATTAGAAGTTAGTGACATACGGACATTTATCAGTCACTGTGGCTTGTATCTTAGTGAAATGCTAATTTTCTGAGCATATAAGTCCATCAAGTTGTCAAATGAGTCTTTTTTTCAGTTCACTCGTTGCTAAGAGTCATTGGACGAGATCTATCACAAGCCAAATTGATTCCAGATTCCTTCTCATCAACCTTTATGCAAATGTGAGATGATATGAACTTTTATTTACATTCCCAGAGTTCTACATAACAACAGCACCAACAGTAACAAATACAAAACAGTACAGCTTTATTACTTGCCTATTGTTTAGCTGCATTCATACAGGACGGTAACAATGACCTGTATTGTAGGATGGGCAGTACATACTAGTCAGGATTGGATTTGGTTATGTGCATCAACAAAATTCTAGGTCACTTTATAATTCAAAGAAACATTTTAATAGGAAAAAATAGAGTAAGTATTTGAAAAGCATATCAGCTTCTGAAACCTTGTGCAACCATTGTGCATCCATTGGGCTAATTTTTTTGAAGATATAACTTGTTATGTTTTATGGGTTTGTGTGTTTGGTAGTGTTAAGAAACAACATCTAAAAAAAAATGGTCTAATAGAGATGAAAATACAAGATGAATGAATGAAATTACTAAAAAAAGATGAAATAACAAAAGGAATATTACTATCTAGAAGCAATTAATGTTTGATGAAAATAGATTATGATGGTATGAACATATTTAAAGGGGATTAATAGATACTTTAATTTGACAAGTTATATCAATTAAAGTTGAAGTGTAATTAGTACATCTTCCATAGAAAATTTTACTTTATTCTAAACCAACATGATTTGTATGATTTGGATATTACTGGTAATATAACACTTCAAAGAGTTCATTGGTGGGATAAGATTCATTTAACCAACCTTTAATTGTTGGGATTAACTTGGTTTCTTATTACTGTATTAAATTAAATGCTTTAAACCTTTTGGGTGAGGCAAAATTAGAGGCCAAAACTAGTGTAATTCAGTATTCCTGTCAAGTCCCTGTTTGGTGTTCATTTTAAGGGTTTTGACGATCTTATCAGGTTTCTAAGGAGCTGCTGCATTCAGAATTGATGATCTAAGTTTTTTATTATAAATTACCATTGATGTATTGTCTTCCTATTTCTAAACAATTGAGTCTGAACCTATGATAAGTAACACACTTTCCATATAAACTCTTCTTACAACTTTGGCTTTAATCTTTTACTCAACCATTCACTGTGACTTGTTTTAGCAAAGTTGCCCACCTTTTTTACTCTTCTATTTATTGTTGTTACCTTATTTTATCTACTAATGGGTTGTTGGCTGTTAAAAATATCTCCTGCATCCTCCTTGTTTATGTTGGAATATTTCATTGACCTTCACTTTTCTTATACAATAATTTTCATCAAATATTGGTCACCTAGAACAGTTTATATATTTGTATCTAAGTAGATACTTGATTTATGGCTTTTGTACCATAGGCATAAAGTCGAATTGAATTTTGCATATGACGTAAAGGAATAATGCTAGTCACAATAGAAAGAAAAATCTCACATGATACTGTTTAAACTAGGTGTTTTATCCCTGCTAATGCACTGACATTAAGTGTCAAGTGCAGATATTTTCAGATGCAGGGCTTGTCTCAGTCTGTTTAAATGTAACCAAAACTATTTGCAGTTGGCAAGAGATATTTATAAGGTCCATGATATGGCAAGCATTGTCATAACATTGACCAAATAATCTAAATAAAAGCAGGCCAACATATAAGCATACACATGTTACCTTGTTATGCAATTATCTTATAGTCAATATTTTCCAAGTTTATGCCTGTTACATGCACAGAGATTAACTTTTAGTTTTTACGCACTCAGCACCATTGTTTACAAGAGGAAGTTTAAACCTTGTTTGATTATGTTAATGGATATGGAATATCCAACAAGTTTTATTGCCCGTAAGCATCTTTTCCTATAGTTCTCTTATCATATCATAGTGCCTGTGCATGTTTGGCTTGTTTCTAATTCAGTGTGTTCGTACTTGCTTCCGTCATGTACATCATCCTTGCCTACCCCTCCACATCTTTGATTATATGTCAACCGAATGCAATATCATTCCACCACAAAATCAAACAGACTCAAGTTAATCAGTCTTTATCATTATCCCTCAATTTCTTTTATGCTAAATACCATATAATATAAAGGAATTTGAGATTGCTACAAAACATGGTTACTTTGTATTTTTCTTCTGTTGGCTATTCCACTTTTTTCATGTGCGGTTGTTCTCTTAAATGTTCATGATGAAGCTGCTCCAATGACACATATATGGCTGCAAGTTTTCCCATAACATAACCATGACTCACTACTCTCTCTATCTGATACAGGACCTTGGGCAGCTTAAAGCATGATGGTTGTCGATTCAGTGTCTTCTCCTCGAAGGAGATCACAGTCTGCAAATTTGGTTGCATCCTCATCTAAGAAACCAGCGTCAAGCCTCGAGGAGTCAGATGGTTGGTCTATTCTCTTCCAGCGGCACAGGTTCCTATTGACGATGCTAGCTCTCTTGGCATTCCTATGCACCATCTATCTGTACTTTGCTGTTACTTTGGGGCCTACAAATGCGTGCGCTGGAATGTCTGGAGCTGAAAAGGCTCTTTGCGAGGCCAAAGCTGCTTCTTTGCACAATGGCAAACTCAAGTTCTTTTGATTTGTAATGGAAATGACCTTGTTGCATTGGTTTTCATGGATGATTCATAATATTTCATTGGTCTCAATAATGACAAAAGGGCATTGGAAATATGTGCTGCTTCACAATTTTTGAGTTTTTTTAGCAATGTTTGCAGATTTGGATTTTGTCTATTGATCTAAATGCCCCCAGATTGACTTCTGATTTCAATCATGTCTGGAGTTTTTCTTAGCAGTTTGTGAGGAATGCTGGAGAAACATTTGTGAAACATTTCTGGAATTTTTCTTTGCAGTTTGTGAGGAATGAATGCAGCACAGCTCCCAATTGATTGGAACTTGCCATTTATTGTGAACCATTTTCCACTGTTCTGTGAATAATTATAGAATCAAATCGTTTTCGTGGGATGAACTGATGGTTAATACGTGAGGTGTTGTCGTCATGAAATTTGAGGATCAAATCTTAATTAGTAGTTAGGTTTCTGTCCGTCTCCATATATTGGTCATTATTCGAATTAGTTAGATTAGTTTTCTTGATTTATTTTTTTCATATTAATTTTAAAATAGACTGACAGAGATGGTGGAAGTGAACATTTTGTTTTTTTGCCATCGTTATAGAATCAAACAAAAAGGACACATTAGAGATCTAAATGGACTGTAGTGCTAGTAATATGTTGTAATATACAAGAGTATCAAAGCCCTGTTGAATCAACCACCTCATAGTTAATGTTTGGTTTTGATTAATTAATGAATGAGAAAGAATCTTATGCATTCTTTTTTTTTAAATGAAAAATTATTTTTTGTAATATAAGAATATTAACAGATTAAAGAGTAGCAAAAGTGGTTGGATCATGCTCAAAATAATGATGAAAAGAGACTCAAACCAAACAACTGGTAAACTAAGTGTTAGTTGATATAGTGAATTCCAAATATAATAATTTCATCAAGGCAGGTCTGATAATCAGAGGCGACAAACTTGTCAAGTTTTCTAAGATAAATGATCGATATTAATTAATGCATTCAACTTATTCAATATTAAACATGATTAGTTAAAACTAGTTATTGTTATGAGTTCTCTATCAAATAGTACTGGGTTCTTGTATTTTATTTTAAGTTTTGCCTTTAACAATTCCTTTGTTAGAAGCCAGAAATTGTCTTGAATTTCATTACAAAAGGCATTATTAAATGTTTAAAAGTAGAATTGTAGATTGAAGATTTCCCTACTTTAATGCCCAAAAGCTAGTTGCTTTAATTGAATCATGTTACTTGTTCCCTCCCTTTATTACTGCAGCATTTCAGGTCACAGTGGGGTGAGTTAGCCTACACTCTCCCCACTTTTAGAGACATGCAAAGTCAACAAAACTTAACAAACTAATCTTTTATGAAGTTTTAGTTAAGTTTGATCCATATAAATTTGACAATTTAATTTTAAATGGCATTCAAGGTAGAGACATTTGACCTATATCATTTATTTTATTCATTTTTTTTCAATCAAAATTGCTATCACATGATTCCTAACCCACTAGGAGCCACAAACCATGTTCGGTGGACCAATGTCTTCTTGCATCACTCAAGATGACTTTGATGTCTCAGTTGATAAAGAGAAGACATGAATCCTAAATTTCATTGATTTACTTATTGACTACCCTCCATTTGAGATCAAGAACTTAGGGTATATGTGCTTGATCCAGCTATCACCAACACGAAGAGACTCCTCACATCCCTGCGAACTTAGGGTATACCGCAGGTCGATCGGGTTTATATATTATAATGAGAGTAAAGTTAGCTCTGCTTTTGAGATGAATTTGAAGCTCTTCCTAAAGGTCCTGAAAATTGAAGCAAAGTTAGCTCACATCAAAACTTGTAAAAGCAAACATCACAAAGCAAAACATGACCAAATTAGTCATCATCATCTAACATCTTGTTTGTATCATGAAACAGTACTGCATATTACTCTTCTCTTGCTTGTACCTCAAGTGATTAGCAATATCTTAAAATAAATTTCATATTGCTCTTGCTTCTTCTCCAAGTGATCAACTCCATCAATACTAATTTGTCTTTAACAATACTTCCATTCTTGATAATGATACTATAAGAAGGAAGAAAGAAAGAAACAATACATATTGAAATGTCAATTACTCTACTAATGTGTGAATGAACCAGCCAAGTAGTCTCTGAGCCAATTGGGTGACATCATGACATGAAAGGAACATGGCAGCAAAGGCATTAGACTAATGGAAAAGAAGAAGGAAGACCCAGTTGTGTTCCATTACTATTATTATTTTTTGTTTTGGTCCATTCAAGATTTCAAATGGTTCAAGGAAAGGCAAAAAGTCAATTCCATGAAGAGAGAAAAAAATGATTGAATTGTGCAAAGTCATCCAATGCATAGATTTCCTTGATCTGGTATTGATACAATTCAACCTTTTGTTAAAAAAAAAAAATGGGACAACTTGTAATTGCTGGTGAAGTCACTGTCCACACCTGCCCTTGTCAATCCACTGCAGCAGAACACATCATCTGTTGCCAATTTCATTTGATCAAGGGTTGTTTAGCACTTCAACCTGATGGCAAATCCAAGTCTTCTCAGACATTGATTCTTCCAGCAAGAGTTTTGGAACAACAACTTTGAGAAAAAAAAAACAGTTCTTGACAACTTCATGTCTAATATCTAAACTTGTCTGATAAGAACTCGTAGCTCAATATGAGAACTAGCACAGAACAATTTGATGTTATTTGGAATCAGTAGAGTGAATTGTATTTACACAAGGCACAAACAAAATGAAACAACATCAAGCAGCTTAAGCTACTCACTCCCAATCTATTCTACCTCCAGTGCAGGTTTTGGTCTGGATCTGCTGAAGCATCTTGGAGGAGGAGAGAATTCACATGGTACAACAGGAAGTTCCATCTCTCCTTTTAGAATCTTTACGATATCGCCGCTGTCGGGCCTCAGCTCGGGGATCCTTTGCAAGCACAATAGAGCCACATTGATGCAAAGGGTAGCTTGTTCCTTGTTGAATGAGCCCTTCAGCCTTTCATCTACAAGCTCCAAGGGATTGCCGGATTGAGCTAGCAGCCTACACCAGCTCACGAGGTTGGCCTTCTCCAACTTCACCGGCGACGACAAAACATGCAAAGGTCGTCTTCCCGATACAATAACGAGGATCAGAACCCCAAAGCTGTATATGTCAGCCTTCTCCATCAATTGATCGCATCTGTGGCACTCCGGAGCAACATAGCACACAGTGCCTCTCATGCTTGTTGTACTACTGAGCTCCCTACTGAACAAATCGCCACTGAACATGTCGCTGCCTGCCGATCGGCTCCTCTTCTTCTTCTTCCATCCTTTTCGGAAGCTTAAGTCGTCCTTCAACTCCCGGCCGCGCCTGGAAAAGTCGTCTCTGCTAGTGATAGTAGACTCTTCGCCCCGGCTACTGATCGTTCGGAACCACTTGGGACCTTTCTTGCAATGCCCCTTCTGGCTAAGCTCTGCAAAGTACTCTTCCTTCCACCATTCTCTCATCTTCCTATCCTTTCTGTCACAAGCAAGAACTCCATTCTTCTTGCTTTGTTTCTTGTCTGCGTTCTTTTCAGAAGAATTGATTGAGAGGAGATTGTTGCTGAAGTGAGGAGATTTATCAGGGGAGATCCCGACTGGGAAATCCCAGTTGGGATTGCCGGAAGAGCCAATTTGGCTGCCAATCCACTCCTTGACATAATCTTTGCTGCTCAATTCCCCGCTTTCATCCTGCTTCCACCACCACTGCTTCCCCCATTGGCCGCTGGACTCCGACCTTGCATCGTCCAGCGGCGAAGCTGCGGCCAACTCTTTACTTGGCTCGAAGCAAAAAATCTCATCTTGGACCGGCGAGGTGCCTTCCGCCGGCTGTCTGGAGTCGAGGTTGTTGGATGAAGAAGCGCGGAGGGCAAAGGAAAGGTGGACCTGTGGGCTCTCGGGGACGAGGTCTTGACTCTTGAAGAGCTCCTGGCTCGGTTCGAGATCCTGGCAGAAGAACTCGGAGACGAGGTCGGCGTCGGTTTTTAAGCGAGATAGACCGAAATCGGAGAGCTTGGCCTGGAAATCAAAGCCGAGGAGAACATTGCTGGGCTTGATGTCGCCGTGCACGACCGGCGGATCGCACTCGAGGTGGAGAAAGGCGAGGGCTTGGGCGACGTCGAGGACAATGGAGAAGCGGCGTTCCCAGCTGAGCGAGGAGCCGGAGATGAAAAGGGCTTCCTGGAGACTCCCGTTGGGCATGTACTCGTAGACGAGGAGGCGGCGCCGGCGGCCCTCGAGGCAGTACCCGATGAGGGAGACGACGAAGGGGGAGGGGCGGAGGGCCGCGAGGACGTGTAGCTCGTTGTGGAACTCGCGGTCGGAGGTGGTTACGTGGGAGGGGGAGGATGAGGGAGAGTGTAGGAGACGCTTGACGGCGACGGACTTGCCGTCGGGGAGGATGCCACGGAAGACGGCGGCCGAGGCGCCACGGCCGATGGAGCGGGAGGCGTCGAAGGAGGCGGTCGCGGCGCGGAGGGAACGGTAGGAGAAGCGGTGGATGGGGGAGGCAGGGGAAGAGAAGGATGAGGGGAACGGCAGGGTGGGGGAGCGGCGGGAGAGGTAGAGGTAGAGAAGCAAGAGGAGTACGAGGAGGGCCAGGAGGAGCAGGGTGGAGGCCGATACGGCGACAGCGAGGAGGAGGGTGTGATGGCGGTGTGCGGAAGAGATGCGGGGAGGGCTGGAAGCGAGGCGGCGGTAAAGCATGGAGGTCGCCGGAGATGGTGGCGGCAGTGACCCTGAGTGATGGGAGCAAATTGAGAATAGAAATAAAAAGTGGTGGGGATCTTTATAATTGGAGGGAGAGTTCTGAGTTCGGAGTAGGAGGAGTAGATGGTTTGCGCTTGTAAAAAGTAAAAAAGTGAGGGTCGGTTTTGGAAACCGTGTTAATTGGGTTAAAACTTACAAATAATAAATAAAAGGTAGAAATAGAAAAGGCAAGCGATACTTTTGACCTGTGAAAGTGGGAATATTTGGGGACGTGTGGCGTGGGGTAAGTTGAAATCTTGAAAAGGATGAATAATGAATTGTGAGTTTGTTAAAGGATGGATAAGTCAACTATAAAATTTAGTGGATCAATCAAATTTCAAAAGGAAAATCTCAATAAACTAGCAATGGTAATTGAGAATAAAAAAAGAAAAATACTCTATATTTTTATTTAAAAAAACACACACGTCCTTTCGCAATTCTCAAAATATTTTCGTTATAATAATATTTTCATTAATTTTGATCAAAATAGTCAAAACTGCTATTCATGAATAGTTTTAATGTTTAGGGAGTTTATTTATATTCATTTAATATATATAATATTAAATAAATAAATATATTAAAATAATTCATTTAAATTAAATAAATAAAATTTTGAATATATATATATAATTTTGATATCCTGCACATTCTTATATGGACGACTGTGGACAACAATTAACGTGGACATATGACATGACTAAAATCAGAGATTTTTTAATCCATTTTTTTCTTCTCTCTTCTCTCTGCTCTGTGCGAGATTTTTTGGTCACGATTCTCCATATTTATTTTCTAAAAATTTTAAATCTCACCGTCTCTTTTCTTCTCCTCTGTTTCCCCTAAGTCCCTAAATCCTAATTTCATCGGTGACCATCGTCGTCTCTCCCTGAGTCCCTGACTACAAACGATCATATCCATGACATCGTGTTGGTATTCCCTTGCTGTCGATGCTTGTTTCCTTACTTGCTGCTACTGCTGTCGCTTCCTTACGCATGTGCAGCTGTAAAATTTAGTAATATTTCTATTTCTGCTATAAGTTTTATTCTTCTATAATACAATTTTGAGTTGAACTTCAATCCTTCTATTTCTGTTATATCTTTTATTCTTATGTATACTACTTTAAAATTTAACTTCAATCTTTTTGTTAAAATTCATCAGGTAGATTAATAGAATGTTGGAGTTAGTTTGTTTAAAATAGCACTACGTTGGTGATGTTCTGGAAAAAAAATATCACCACATTGGTGTTGTTTTGAACAAAACAATACCATGTTGGTGCTATAATTTAAACCATAATTAATTAGAGATAAATTATATAATTTTTATAAATATATAAATTAAATGCATTGAGACGAATTGATCCAAATTTAAT
>JBBUKS010000055.1:1086318-1116881 GCA_038050645.1 Hedychium gardnerianum | reverse complement strand
TTTTACATAAAATTCGTGTGAATTATGATAAGATACCCTTGGATATCATAATAGAGTGCTCCACATACTTTCTAAAACAATGGTGTGACAAGGCATGTAGGCTATCGATGCAATCAGAACTGAGATGCCTCTTAAGTGATAGGGAGGTAATTGGCAGTTCGTAGCAGTGGGCCCACCAGTTCACCAACTTGAAGTAAAGTTTGCTCTCGTTTTGTCCTTCAAACTCTCACACACAAACCAACAGGGGTAGGGCTTGCCTAAGTGGGAGGGTTTTCTTGGTCAATGGCTTGCCTAAGTTTCGTATGTAATTGAGCTTTCATCTCATGTGACTTAGATTTCTCTATGTGGATGTAGAGTTGGGTTGAACCTGTTTATATCACTTGTTTTTCTTAGCATGGTGTTAAAGGGGTCCTTGGTTGCTCATAAGTTATACCTTACATTTCTTATAATAAGAGAGAGAATGACTCCATGTGACTTCACTTGAGTGGTTTTGACATCCTAGGCATAACGATGTTGATTTATGTAGGGCGGTTAAAGACGAGTAAAACATCTAAACCGATCCTATATACAGTTTCTAGGTAATTTTGATATTGAATGGTGCTAGAGCAACTTCATCCTCAACAAGTGTCAGATTTGATCTGAGATTTGGTATCTTAGAATTGCCCCACAAAAATTACTTGCAGGTTCTCCCTTGGTTAAGTTCATTCTCTTTCACCATAAGCTTTACATCCATTATTTCCTTTATGATTATTTGTTAAATCGATTTTCATTAAATAAAAAAATCATCTCTTCCCCTCCAAGAAACACTGAGGGAAAATGTTGTTTTATCCATTCCTTCTAAGCAAACAAAAATTGAGGAATCATTTCTTTCACCTCTCTGCATACTGTTTTTCTTTGAGGATATGCCTTCTTTCCTCTGAACTTTTTCTTCATCGTAGGAATCAGGGATTTGGTTTAGCAACTTCTATTCCTACATTACATTCGCATTTTTTGCATGTTTATTTATTTGTTTTGTTTTGTGCCTAAGTCACATCCTTCTATATACCATTGTGGTTTTTTTTTTTTCTCTCCTTCAAATCAATTGATATATTAAACTTATTACAGTGTCTGCTATGAACTTGAGAGATCATGATTCTTAGGTGTAATGAAGTTTTAACTAATATATTCTTTAACTAAAATTCTTTATTCGCAGTTTATCCAATTAGAATGGGAACAGGATTTTTATGGGCAACTGCTGAAGACTTGGCAAAGAATCGAGGAAGGGTACTGTCACTGTACCGTCAATTCTTGAGATGCCTCAACTCCCCAGAACTCCCTCTCACCCATGCTGCTCGCCTTGCTAAAAAAGCAGAGGTCCGCAGCATCTTCTTGTTTGGTGCCGAGGAGCGTTCCCTCCATAATATTGCTGAGCTCATTGATACTGCTAACTACTCGCTTTCCATCCTTAAGAAAGGTCGCCTACCATAGTATCCAAAAGGTCTATTTAAAACTCTAAACTATTTCCTCGTCATTTCATTTTGACTTCATTTCGTTATATGAAGTCGGATGAAATGGACTTGCATGATTTTACTTAAAATTCTACAATTTGGTTTTACTTATGCCTGAGCTTTAAATGCTTTGTAATGTGAATAAGCTTCCTGCTTTAGTAAAGCATGTGGATGCGCCTCTGAGTTGTCTTGAATATTAATGATTTAAGTTCTTTTTTCTTACTAGTTGCTCCTGCTAGCCGATGGTCTTGCTATTTGAATATGGGGTTGGCTTAGGAAACTAAAAAGGCCATAGTCAACACAAACTAAGAAAGATATAACAAAGCTACCAAATTGAACTTAATCGTTCTTAATTTAAATTGATAATCGGCGATCACTGTTCGTATGGAGTGCGCAAGAACCTCAGCGAGTTCATGCAAATATATAAGGCTAATATTACACATATTCTAAAAGTGTTTTTACAAATCAGTTTTTTTGTCCTAGAAAGTATTACTTTTGGCCGGATTCAAACTTATTCTTTTGAATAAAAAAAATCGTTTAAAATTTTAATGACTTGGAAGAGTTTTTACGGTTAGTAATTCTGTTACAATCGAGGGAGGGCGTCAAATTAACCACTGCCCCTACTGATGTGATTTTGCATGCATGCCATGCATCCGTCACCTCTGTTTTTTTCACCCCTTCGTTCCTGCAGTTTGTCTTCTAAATAGCATATTAAAATCCAAAGTGCAATCGAGGGTTTGTCCTGGCGAGGAACAAGGAGTCAAGAAGGTCATCTTGAATCTGCACTTCTGCAGTGACAGCGCGTAGGGAGCAGGGACATTTCTATCAAATCGGAGTACAAAGAAAGAGAGAGAGAATGAGGCTTCAGTTCCAGTTTGCTCCCACGTAATAAAATATACATACATCAGTAGCTGGAGGAGCCAGCGCTGTGCTGCTTGCTGTCCTGCCTCTCCCAAAACCCTGGTCTACGTTGTTAAGCGGTGTGACTGCTTCACTGTGCGGTTGCATCTTGCAACCTGTGGGTTGTTTGTCTGCCCTGCGTCTCTGCTCGCGCTGCGCCCGCTTACGTTCCCTCGGTCTGTAATCGATTTTCCATGCACCAGCAGCGCGCGGTGCAAGGTCAGGGCAGTAGGGCACTAGGGCAGTGCAGTGCAGTGCATGAAGCCGGTCAAGACCAGTGAGTACGGCATGGGGTTTGGATGCTGGTAACCAAACAGAACCATGTCATCTTTCTTTCTGTCACCTTCTCTTCCATGTCCCATCTCCTCAGCCTCTCTCCTTCCGCCATGCTGACGCAGACCTCCATACACTAGCTTTACTTCAATGTTCTTCTTCTCTATATAATTTCTTGTTTATTTCATCTTTTCCTAACAAAGAGGAAAGGAAACTAAAGGTATAACTATCACTCGCTAGCTTGGCCTCGAGCTAAGGATGAAGAACTCAAAAAGGAGTGTTCATGTTCTCGATCGTTCTATTCGATTAAAAAAACAGTAATAAAATCTCTGACCCAAAAAAAAAAAGAAAAAAAAGGAAGGAAATGGAAATAAAATCTGGTCCAGTTTAGCCACCGATTCCCGGTCGGCCCAATTTTAAAGGCGATAGACAAAAGGACTAGAGAGAAACAGAGAGACAATAAATGAGAGAGACCTGGGCATCGCCCAAAAGCATGCACATCCACTGATTCCATGTTCTCTTTACTCTTCTCAGCACAAGCATCTCCCATCTCCTCCCTCGCTCGTTGCCCTTGATCAATTATTTATTTCCATTGCTTCGACAAAAGCCACCAGACACACTCCAAAACGCCTCCTACTAATTCGCTTCTTCCTCTGATTTCACTGCTAGCCCAGCCAGCCACAGATGCGGACCATCATGGCGAGAAGCCCCCACGAGTCCTCCTTCTCCTTCTCGAAGAGACACTTCGGCCACTGGATGGCCGGCAGGGGATCCGAGGACAGGAAGAAGAAAGAGGAAGGCAAGGTGGCCGCCGAGGAGATATTTACGCTCTCCACTGCTTGCGACGACGAGGTGGACGACATTGCGCCGCCCGTCAAAGCGGAGGCGCGCAAAAAGAGATCGTCGTCCTCTACAGTGGCCGCCGTCGCCGTGCGCGTCTCGAGGTTCCGCGCGGCGCTGGCCGCGGCGGTCGCCGGCAGGCACAGGCCAGTGGGCTTCGGTCCCCGCGTGACGGGCACCCTCTTCGGGCGCCGCCGCGGCCACGTCCACCTCGCGTTCCAGGCCGACCCGCGCGCGTGCCCCGCGGTGCTGATCGAGCTCGCGACGCCCACAAGCGCGCTGGTGAGGGAGATGGCGTCGGGGCTGGTGCGCATCGCCCTCGAGTGCGACCGCCGGGGCTCCGCCGGGAAGAAGCTAGTGGAGGAGCCGCTGTGGCGCGCCTACTGCAACGGGAAGAAGTGCGGGTACGCGGTGCGGCGGGAGTGCGGACCGGCCGACTGGCGGGTCCTCCGCGCGGTGGAGCCAGTGTCGACGGGCGCCGGCGTGCTTCCTGCAGGCGCCGGCGCCGGCGATGCAGGGGAGACGATGTACCTGAGGGCGCTATTCGAGCGCGTAGTGGGGTCCAGAGACTCCGAAGCCTTCTACATGATGAATCCGGACGTCAACAACGGCGGACCGGAGCTGAGCATCTACTTGCTTAGAGTCTGAAACTTTGTCCTGTCTACTGCCGCTCCTCATCAATCAATTTGCTGTTTATTAATCTATAATCTTCTTTTTTCTCCTCGTAATCTCGTTATTACTAGATTTTTGTAATTAAGTTGTTTAATTTGAGCTAGTGAGTAATCGAGATCGGAGTCTTCGATGGGAAATTGGTTTGTATTGTATTTGTAGTTGATCTTTCTTTTCCTTGCATGTAAAAGTCTAAGAGCCTCAAACTTGAAATACTTCTCATTTGGATCAGAGTGATGCTCCAATGAATGTGAAGTAGTGTGTTCAGCGACTTACAGTGTGTTTCCAAGGAAGAAGATGTGAGAAAAAGCACAGTCAATGTCTAAGAGAAAGGGCAGAGAACTGGGACCTTCAGGGAATCAGCTCTTCAGGGAATCAAATTGAATAGCACTGTAATTTTTAACTGGAGGAGGGAAAGTAAAGTGAAAAACAACATGATGTTCTATTAAGATCAATTCTAGGAATTAGTATTAAGAAAATTGAAGACTGAAATAATTTTCAACTAGCGAGGAAGGCAAGCATTCTTCGCATGCTTGTTTCCCATATGGTTCCGTAGTAATATTAATTTATTGCGTCAGTGTTGATTGCAATGCTGCACACGGAGTCAAACCGCGAGATAGTGGCGACTTGTCTTTTCCTGTAGTCAAGGCTCGAGGTGACAGATATAATTCAATTTCAAAGTGGAGGATGCGATGTTATGCAATTGCCATAAAATAATCAAAGAATAGTAATGCTATTTAACAAAGAAAGAAAAAGAAAGCCATGATCAACTGTAAAAAGCTCATTTCTTTAGTCAGTTACAAGGAACTTGTTTCTTTTCAGAATTTGGATTCGGCGAACGCCATTGTTTACAATTAGTTCGATCGGAGTTTCAGAATCGAATCAATCCAGATTTTGTTCGCATGCTAAATGGTGGATTAAAATCTGGCGAGAACTGATGAGAAAGCTGAAGGGAGTGCGTGGGGTCCAAAGCCGAAGAGAGGAGAAGGCTGCCGTTGGTGGTGGTTTGGGAATGTGAGCTCGTTCTTTAATTTGTCAGCCAATGTCATCTACAAGGACAGTCGGGTTGTCCTTGACAGCGGCGACATGGAAATCTTTGTCGGATTGCTGCGCCGATTGCCGAGCCTCGTGGGGGAGATCTCATCATCCAGGCAGACCCCATCACGCAGTCACAAAAGTCTGTGCGACGAGCTGAGTTTTTTCATGCTTTTCAATTCTGATCAGGTTTAAGTTTAGAATTCTAAAAAAACATTAAACAAAAACAAACAAATAAATAAATTACGAGAAGGGCAATTTTTTCTTCACTAAAATAGAGTACGTTTTCATCACTAAAATCAGCTTGCAATTGTGATTTTATTTTCACTAAAATCTTCGACTGCAGCCAACTGCTTGTCTCTGGATATCATATCTGATTCTTGACTTCTTAAACCACAGGTATTTCATGAAAGTCGTACGTCGACAACATCAGAATGAAATCACATAACTTTTATGCTGCAGTGCATACTTTCCGTGCCCCGAAGATCAAAATTTTTTTTATAAGAGATTAAGTTTATGCATAGTTTGTTGATACGGAAGATAATCAAGAGTGTTACATGGAGTTTGAGAGGTTAATACTTATGTTGAGGTGTTATACCCTCAACTTCAAGAGCCCCGGTTCTCAGCGACCCCGACTCCCGACGGATCCCGACTCTCCACATAGTCCCGACTCCTAGTGGTCCTGGCTCCCAAAAGCTCTGGCTTCCGGCGGACCCTGGCTCTCTATGCAAGCCCGAGTCCTAGCGGACCCGGTTCCCAAGATCCCCCGCTCTCTACGGTTCTCAGGCGCTCCACGGTTCCCCGACTTATATTGCTTCCCCACTTAATTTGGAACAGATAGTCGTTGTTTAATGTAGACGCGAACAACGTAGCTGTTATTCTATAGATAACGTGGAAAATACAGTCATTTACTTCAAGTAAATGAGATAACATAGGAGAAAATCTTGGGGCACACGGAGAACGTGGACATGCAAGCACGACTTTATAAAAAGTCGTCTGCTTCTGCAGGCGCAGGTACGCGCACATACGCATCTACAATCCTTAATTACTGTTCATCCTCTTCCTCACTCCACCCGACACTAACTTGAGCGTCAAAGTAACTACGCTGGGGAGCCCCCCAACCGTCATTTTAATCTCTTTCTTCTAGTCCTCTACCAGGTAGGCTTGGTAGGATCTCTCTCTACGAACTCTTCTTGTTGCTCAGTGGTCAAGTCAACATCAACGCCAACCTACTGGTGGTTCGTTTATCAGCGGTCCCAGGCAGGATCAAATTAGCGTCGTCTGTGGGAACACTGGGTTAAGACTTAAACTAGGACGCTGAGATGGATGACACTGGAACACTCAACATCACCACCATGGCAACGGAAGATTTCAACAAGTTAGTTATCGCAATGGTGCAAGCGGTGTTGCAAGGACAGTCACAACAACCAACACCACCTACACCTCCCCCAAGCAAGATGTCAACCGGATCGATGGAAGTGCCACAAGTACCTGGCCAAAGGTCGACTCGACCCACGGGAACGCCTCAGGCGGCGGTTCCTACCTTGATGGACACGATGACAACATAAGAGTCATCTTTAGAATCTTCAGGAGAAACTCCACATCGGGATCTTTCGAAGAGAAAAACCTCCATACCGGGCGGAGCAAAAGTTCCTCAAGGTCCTCCATTCTCCAAAAAGGTCCTTTAGGACGAGTTACCATGACACTTTTGAGCATTGTAAATCAAGGAGTACAATGACATCGACCCCAAGGATCACATTTGTAAGTTCGAGGATGCCTCCCTATTACATCAATATACGGACAACATCAAGTGTCGAGTCTTCTTGACAACCTTCTCGGGCTCAGCGCAAAAATGGTTCAATTGACTCCCCGTTTCTTTCATTCATACATTTGAGGAGTTCAAAACTGTGTTTATGCAACACTTCGCCACCAACCGGAGGTATCAAAAGACCTCACACGATCTGTTTTCTCTCAAATAGAAGTCCAAGGAATCATTAAAGGATTATATGTTGCGGTTCAATCGGATAGTCATTGATGCTCCTTCCATTACCCCGCATGTGCAAGTCAGTGCCTTCTCCCAAGGCCTGATAGATAGAGATTGTTTTAGATCTTTGGTCAAGAAACATCTAGTCAATTTCAACGGATTACAGGTCCGGGTGCATAAATATATTCAGATAGAAGAAGCCTAGTCTGCCAAGAGAAAGGAAGTCCAAATTCTAATTGCCGCCCCTTCTCCTTCGGAATCGAGAACACCTTAACCGCAGGAGTGACAAGATCGTGCAGATGGTGGAAGTTGCCCCGGCTCCGACTCCTAAGCCAAGTCAAGAGTTTGTTGGGCTGCAAGGTTACAAACAAAGTTTCACATTGAAAACACATAGAAAAGATTATGTACCTATAAGGAAAAAAAATATCTCCATTGGTATAAGACATTTTGAGTAGAGCCCAGGAGCAAAATCATGAGGGCCTAGGCCCAAAGTGAATAATATCATACCATTGTGGAGATATCTAAATTCTTTCGGTCCTAACAATTGGTATATGAGCTCAAACTGTCAGAAGGTCTAACTGCCGATTGTGCACAAGCCCCGTGTTCGGATTAAGAGGACCAGACACCAGGCAAAAAGTCCTAGTTGCGGCTAGGCAAGAAAGTTCTAGTAAATCGGGTGGACCGAGGGGCAGGAAAACTTGGTGGGTCAAAGATCGGATGTCAAGCGGATAGACTTTTCGCTTGAGGGGGCCTATGGTCCTTCGTTTGAGAGAGAGATTGTTGGGGTTGCAAGGTTGCAAACAAAGTCACACATTAAAAATACATGAAAAAAATCATAGACTTATAAGAAAAAAAATATCTCCATTGGTACGAAACCTTTTGGGTAAAACCCAAAAATAAAACTATGAGGACTTAGGCCTAAAGTGGATAATATCATATCATTGTGGAGATATCTAAATTCCTTCAATCCTAACAGATTTCCCCATGAGGGATTCATATTACACCTTTCACCAATCGAATACTCACTCGACCCGAGATTGCCAACAGTATGCACGGGAGCTTCGGCAGTGACTGATAATCGGAAAGCTCCCTGGAATTGATCGAGTCGAGGAGGATCCCCCGAACTCTATCGACATCCTCGACACCTTGACCGAGATGTTGTTCCAGATCGCCGTTTAGATCGACGATCTCCTTCACATAGAAGGGAGCCTCAATCCTCGTCTCGACTTCAGCAGGAGGTGGATCGAAAAAAGGAGAAAGATAAAGGAAAAAACAAAATGAATCTTCGAGGAACTGTCCACATGATTTCAGGAGGACCAAAAGACAAGACTCCACTCGGGCCCAAAAGGCCCACGGTCGAAGGTTAGAAAGTTATCGAGTCAGCACCAATTGAGAAAATGGACGAGCCTCAGTCATCAACTTTAGGCCCAAGGATTTAGAAGGGGTAGAGACTCCCTATGATGATTCCCTGATGATCGAAGCTCGGATCACTAATTATACAGTGAAAAAGGTGTTTGTTGACACGGGTAACTCCGTTAACATCATTTTTTCAAACGGGCTTTTGACCAACTGCAGCTTGAAGAGGAAGAGCTCCATCTCGTGAACACCTCTCTATACGAGTTTATCGGACATGAGGTGCAGCTAATGGGCTAGATTAACCTTTCCCTCTCTCTAGGGGGAGAACTTGTGGTGAGGACGCTGCGTACACCCTTTCTCATCGTAAATACGATTTCTGCCTACAATGTAATATTGGGGAGGCTAGCACTAAGTGCATTCCAAGTAGTGGTGTTCACTTTGCATCAGAAGCTCAAGTTTTTCGTGGAAGATCAGATCGGGGAAGCAAAGGGAGACCAATTAACGGCCAGAAAATGATATGTCAATATAGTCAAGACCAATTCGCGTAAAGCTCTGTGAATTCTTGATACCTTGGTACAAATTGTTTAAGAGGTACCAATGTCTCACTCAACAAAAGGCAAAGAGGATGTGCAAATTCACCCCGACCAGTTGGAGGGAGTTACCCGAGTTGCCGCAGAGCTCCATCCGAAACTAAAACAAAAATTGATCGTGTGTCTTTCACGCAACAATGATGTATTCGCTTGGTTAGCTAAAGAGGTCACGGGTGTCTTTCTGACGTTGATGGCTCATTGGTTGAACCTGTTCCCTTATGTTCAACCCGTCCAACAAAAGAAATAAAAATTTTCATCGGAGCAGAATCAGGTGATTCAGGAAGAAATGAAAAAATTAAAGGAAGTCGGACATATCCAAGAAGTTCAATTCCTGACTTTGCTAGCTAACGTAGTGTTGGTGCCCAAGTTAGGGTTACATCAAATCCCTTTGGCTTCTAAAGATCAAAAAATGGTTAGCTCTCCATTGGAACCTTTTGTTATATTATTATGTCATTCAGACTAAAGAATGCAGGAGCAATCTATCAACAACTTATGGATCAGGTATTTAAGCATCAAATCGGGAGGAACATCGAGGTGTATGTGGATGACACCTTAATCAAAACCACTCAGGCCGAGAACTTAAACTCAGACGTCGAAGAGACATGTTGTACTCTGAGACGGTATGGGCTCAAGCTCAATCCTAACAAATGCCTATTCGGAGTCAGGAGTGGGAAGTTCCTCTGATACATTATGATCGAGAGAGGGATTGAGGCTAATATCGAAAAAATTCAAGCCCTCCAGAGCATGCTCCCCCCCCCTCCCCGCAACCCCAAGGAAGTGCAACGACTGGTGGGTTGCATCACGGCACTGTCCTGATTAATCTCTCGCTCCGCTGACCGAAGCCTACCTTTTTCAAAGTGCTAAAAAGGGCTTCTAAGTTCGAGTGGAATGAAGGTTGTGACAAGGTTTTTGTCGAGTTGAAGGAATATCTGTCTCGCCTACCACTTCTCTCCAAGCCGGTGGCGGGCGAGATGTTGTCGATATACCTATCAACCTCTAAAGGAGTTGTGGCCATACTTTTGTTATGTTAGGAGGACAGCGTGCAGCAACACCCTATATATTTTTTCAGTCACTTGTTGAAAGAGGTCAAAAGCAGGTACACTAATCTGGAGAAGTTGGCCTTTGGGCTAGCTCTCACCACCCGCCAATTGAGGTCGTACTTTCTTGCTCATCCAATCACGGTCTTCACCAATAACAGTCTAGGCCAAGTGCTAACAAATCCAAAAGCCTCCGGGAGATTGATTAAGTGGACCACCGAATTGAGTGAATATGACATTCAATATCAACCATGGACTGCCATCAAAGCTCAAGCCCTAACAGATTTCCTTACGGAAGTCCTCGACCAAGAAAATGAAGGAGCATGGAAAATTTATGTGGATGGGTCATCCACTCGGCAAGGTAGCGGTATCGGGATCCTGTTAATCTCTTCTTGGGATGATGGATTCCAACTCTACGTTTGACTTAATTTTAGACCTCCAATAATGAAGCCGAGTACGAAGCTTTGCTCGCAGGACTCCAAGCGGCCAAACAAGTCAGGGCTTACCAAGTTATCATCCACTCGGACTCCCAGTTGGCCACTCAACAGCTAGGAGGGAACTTCGAGATCAGAAACTTATGACTAGTTTTCAGGAGGTCATCATACAGAAAAATTTTCGCACAAAAAATCAGAAGGCTGATGAACTAGGTAAATTTGCAAGTGCGCTGGCCACTTGGACCCCAAATAATTTGGTAAATCAGGTTCTATTAATCGCTCAGATCAATCAAACCTCAGGTCCCACCACGATTGCCGATTGGAGGATACTTATCATTTCTTACCTTGAGCGGGGAATTCTTCCTACTGATTCGGAAGAAGCCCTACTGCTCAAAAGGAGAGCGCTCTGTTTCACGTTGATCGAAGATATACTATATCGATGGTCTTTCTCCCGTCCCCTCCTTAAATGTCTTGGTCCCCAAGATGTCGATTATATTATGAGAGAGATTCATGAAAGTATTTATGAGAACCATATTGGGGGATGAACGCTGACACGTAAAACATTATTGGTCGAATATTTTTGGCCGACTCTACAAGCAGACATGGCTATATTTGTTGTCGCCTATGTCCACTGCCAAAAATATCAAAATCTCTCTCATCGCCAGCCTAAATTCTTGAAGACATCTACTGTCTCATACCCCTTTGATCAGTGGGGCATGGACATTATAGGCCCTTTCTCAACTGGGCCACAGTAGATGAAGTTTTTCCTTATGATAGTGGATTACTTCTCTAAGTGGGTAGAGGTTGTGCCCTTGGCTCGGATAATGGAGAATGTCATTAAAAATTTCTTATGGTAGACCATTGTATGTCGATTTGGCCTGCCTCACAAGCTCGTCTCGGATAATGATCGATAGTTTCAAGACTAATGACTGAAGAAGTGGTATCAGGCATTTGACATCCAGTAAGCTTTCACATCGGTGGTTTATCCACAGAGCAATGATCAAGTAGAGGTGGTCAATCGAGAAATAGTTCGCATACTCAAAATTAAATTAGACCACGTTAAGGGTAGTTGGGTAGATGAATTGTCGAGTATTCTCTGGGCATACTGGACCACTCCTTGGGAGAGCATGGAAATGACTCCCTTTCAACCAGTTTACAATGGAGAAGCGTTGGTCCCGGTGGAAGTGTGTGAGGAGTCTACCCGAAAAACTACATATGGGCAAGACAATGCGATTCTCCATATCTTTGATCTCGACTTGATTATTGAGACCAGAGAGAAGATAATTGCCCGACTCATTGTATATCGACAGAGAATGTGCTAGAATTATAACAAGCAAGTCATCCCTTGCTTTTTTTAAGTCGGAGATCTGATCTGGAAGAAAGGCACACCGGTTGGAGATGTTAGCAAGCTGGAGCTACAATAGGGGGACCATTCCGGGTAATTCACAAGTTGAATATGGGATCATACTACATGCATGACTCGAACGGTAAAGATCTTGATCATTGTTGGAGCGTCAACCACCTGAAGACTTATCATTCGTAGGAGTTTTCGCATCCCCTAAAAATTCCTGTATTTCTTTCTCTGTCAATTAAAGAACATCTTTTGTTTAATTGAAGGTACTCCCCTCATACTCCCCCAACTTAGACATAGTTGGGGTCGAGATACATGAGCCTGCAATATCAACCTCCCCTTTGCACAAGGGTTGAGCGTATATTCTATCGCCTACATCCTTTTCAAGGCCCAAATTCTCCCGACTCAGACATAGTCAGAGTCGAGATTTATGATGTTACGATATCAACCTCCCCATTACACAAGAGTCGAGAATATTTCATACTCTCCCAACTCGGACATAGTCAGAGTCAAGATCCATGAGGGTGCAATATCAACCTCCCCTTTGCACAAGACTCAAGCGCATATCATATCACCCATGTTTTTTTCAGGACCCAAACTTTTCTGATTCGGATATAATCGAAATCCAGATTCAGGAAGCTACCAAAGGCTAAAGTATTATGGAAGACAATGAATGATTACTTTAAAAAATGGGTTCATTACGACTCAAAGGTTTCATTACATAAGATATGGGCCCTCAAAGAGGGGTTCATTACATAGGATTTTCATCAAGTTAAGTTCGCTACATCTTCCTCGGGGAGGTTATCAATGATCTTGTCCCGGCTAATGTGGGGAGGAGGCATTTCGGCCGGTAGATTTTCGCTCTCCTACAGTTGTTGGATGATGTCGTCCTTTCCATATTGCACCATTCAGACGAGGTGGGTGACGATCAAATCATAGAATTCCTTTGAGCGCAGGAATTCCCTTTTCTTAGCAACCCAGCACTCGCCCTCCCCAGCTTGATACTTGTAGAGTTTGGACATTTGGTCTTCCAGTTGACCTCTCAGGGCCACCATCGCCACTTGCAGCTCAGACTTAGACGCCTCTGAGGCCCCCGCTTCATCCTTAGCTTCCTTCATCGTGGCACGAGCCACCTCCATTTCTTGCAATCGGGCCTCTGCTAGGGCCCTGAGGGATGCAACGTCCTTTTGGGCGGTCCCTAGTACCGTCTGCAGCTTATCCTCGACTTCGACTTTGGATGCCTCCGCTTCAGAATGAAGGGAGTTCAACTCTTGTTGGTGGGTCTCCGCCGGGGCATGGGCTGACTCGGTCACTGCTCGAGTAGCCACCCAGCTCCACTTTCAAAAGCTCGAGCTCTTTCCAACTAGCCTTCGAATCATCTTGGAGGGTCATCGCCTGGGCTTTGGCCGCATCCAACTCTTCCTGCTGTGTTTTCGCAGCGACTATCATCATCTTTATCTCCTTCCTCTGGGTCTTCTGCCCCGACTTCAATAGATGGATCTCATCTTCCAAGGGTTCCACTCGACGCCTCATTGTCTCTAGATCGTACGTCACTTGGAGTTTTTCCGCAGTTCTCTCCGCTGATCAATCCCTCACTCGATCGAGCTTCGCTTGAGTAGTGGCGGGATCTGCCCTTAATTTTTTCAAGAGGGCAATCTCCACTCAGGCCATGCCCAGCTCCGCCCGAATGGCGGTCAAGATTTCATCGGAAGGAGCCCAAGCTAGCTGGGCCTCCAGCTCGGCTATTTGAGTCATCATCTCTTGACGGCCTTACCACACCTCCGAGAAGCGTCGGCCAAACATTGCCAATTTGGACATGTGCTCGGACCTGGACAACAAAAGCTCCTCATCCAAGGCCTGAAAAGACATGCCCTCGGCCACCTCTTCGCGCTCTGTCCACCTGGCTGCAACCGGGCCATAGAGAGTGAGGTCCAGTTGGTGTTCTCCAAGAACCTCATGCTCCTTGGACGCCTCCAAGACAGCTGGAGCAGTTCCTTCACCTAGTGCAGGGAAGAAAGGTTCGGCCAAGGCCTCCTCTCGACAAGCTGGAACATCAGGGCCTAGGTGGTGGAGGTGAGACGGGATGGATCTGGGACTCTCCAGCCCAACAGGTGATGGCGGAAGACGGATCAGAGGTGGCGAAGGGTTGTCCAGAGTCCTAGCCCTAATGTGGGAACCCCTCGAGTCAGTAGGGGAACCAGAAGTTTGGGCCCCAAGAGACGAAGACGGGCTCGGAATGACTCGCGGCGACGATGGACCCGTGCGAGGTCTTGGTGAGCGACGTCATTTTCTGGTTACCTTCAGGGGTACCCTCGACTCCTCGGAGGGCCTGGGCTCTACACCTGTTGGAAGGGAACCAAGGGTGCCTTTAGTTTCCTGAGAGCTGGTGGTGTGGCGGCCGCTCGAGATATCGCCTCCGTTGGAGTTGAGGCAGAAGCCAATGCTGCCCCCTCTTGGGTACCACCTCCTCTGCTATCAGGTCCACGATCTCGATGTGGTGCGCTTCCAAATCATTCGCTGTCAACTTCGTCACCTTGTTCAACGATGCCTTCAACATTATGGCGGTTGCGAAAAGAAACACATCTTCAGTTAGATATCAAAAATTTCGGAGATGAAAAATCTTACCGAATGAAGTCTTGAGAGGAGTTAGGACGAGACTCAGCCCAAATAGGTGGAGCATCCCCTCTTCAAGCAAAAGGTTGTTGTCAAACATCAAGTCTTGCACTTTCTCAGAGGAACAGAAGTAGCTCTGCTTCAAATGGTGATTCTTAAATGTGGGAGGCTCGGACAGCTCGAGTATCCAAGGAGTAGACCAGGACACGGGGCTAGGAGGTCTCACAAAGAAAAATTGGGATTTCCACCCCTTATGCAAAGACGGGAGGGCTTTCAAAAGGTTGATCCCGGCTCTGGACAAGAAAAAGAATATCTCATCTTCCATTTTCTTTGGGTAAAAAAAATAATGAAAAATTCGGGGAGATAAGGGAATGCGATATTAGCGGAAGAGGATGACTACACCAGTTAGAATCCGAAAGGAATTGGGACCAAGTTGGATAATGGGATGTGAAAATACTACGATATCTCAGCAAAAAAAAGGGCGGAATAGGGATGCGCAACCCACTCAACAGGCGACTTCTGAAGAAGGTCACGCACCCAGGGGAGGATGATCTGAGCGGTCGTTACCATTAGGAAGAACTAACTAGTGATCAGTCGGAATCCTATAGTTGGTCCTTAATATATCTAAAGCACCGCTGGTAAAGCTGGACTTAACGGACATATACCACGGAGTAGAAGAAGACCCAACAGCCAATGCAGGTTACTGTGCTGGACTACAAACACTAAGTCTGGGAGACAAAGGAAGACAATCTAGACGAAGAAGGTAATAGCACAAGAGCAAGGAACTTATGGCAGGAAGGAAACCAGAACTCTTGGAGATGAAGAAGGTGCAAGCGGCGGACTCAGAAGCAAAGAGCACGCAATGAGAACAAGAGTAACCTGTTGTTAACTTAATATACCTACTCCTGCTCGACTGTGGTCGTCGGATGTCTACCATCCCAAGGGCATGATGGATTTTCAACCATCGGATCAGAAGTTAAGGTAAAGCCAAATCTTCATAATCATTACAATCTCGACGACACTTCATTTCTTCGCAGATGGTCATATCCCATTAATACGACATAACCTCGGAAGCAAGCTGAAACACCTCAAACTCCATGATCGAGGTTGATTGCACGAGGCTTGCATTTAATAGGCATGGCCACGCTTTAATACACCAATCTCGCATTTAAAGAGAAATCCTGTTGAGGTTATGCTTAAAAGATAGCTATGTGGATGACACAATCGGGTCTCCTTAGACTGGATTTGAAGGGGAGAAAGGTGATACGGGAGGCAATCAGGGGTGCCACGTGGAGCCTGGGAGGTCAATAATCCTGCTAAAGTGGCATACCCCCAACTTCAAGAGCCCCAGCTCCTAATGGCCCAGGCTCCCAAGACCCTCGGCCCCGACGGACCTTGGCTCTCCACACAGCTCCAACTCCTAGCAGCCCCTACTCCCAAGATCCCCGACTCCCGACGGCCCTTGACTCTCCATGGTTCCCAGGCGCTTCACAGTTCCCCGACTCATATTGCTTCCCTTGCGTAATCTGGAACGGATAGTCATTGCTCACGGAAGACGTGGACAATGTAACCATCATTCTGTGGAGAACATGGAAAATGTAGTCATTTACTTCGAGTAAATGAAGTAAATGAAAAATAAATGGGGTAACATGGGCGAAAATCTCGGGACACGTGGAGAACGTGGACAAACAAGCATGATTTTATAAAAGATCGCTTGTCCCTGCAGGCACAGGTACATGCACATACGCATCCACAAACTCTAATTATTGTTCATCCTCTCCCTCACTCTACTAGACACTAACTTGAGCGTCGAAGTGACTGCGCTAGAGAGCCCCCAACCGTCATTCTAATCCCTTTCTTCTAGTCCTCTACCAGGTGGGCTTGGTAGGATATCTCTCTATGAACTCTTCTTGTTGCTGCTCGATGGTCGGCGATCAAGTCAACATCAATACCAGCCCACCGATGGTTCATTCGTCGGTGTTCCCAAGCAGGATCATTTGTCTATCAGATGAAGAAGATCATCTTTAAGTAGCTCAACAAACCAACAACACATAATGTGAAGCACAAAATCAAACCGAAGATGCAACCTTAAGTTGCCACTTAAGCGTGCAACAAATATCCAAAATAACACCAAGCTACCTGTTCTGGTCAGAAATCGTGGATGATTGAGTCAGTGAAGGGTTTGCCATGATTGGGAAGTAGAGAGTCAATCGGCCAACCTGAAAGATCTCAATAAAAGAAGTTAGAATGACACCAAGGGAGGCCTCGACGTAGCCACTCCGATGCTCATGTTAGTTAGGTGGTTAGGAAGTTGGAAAGTATAAGAAGTTGGTTGTCTTTTGTGGGAACGTATTTGCGCTTGCGAGAGCGGACTCCCTTTTATACTACCCCCAAGGGGGAGGAATGAACCCCACCTTCTGATCGTGAGGTAGCCACGTGGAACCCGAAACTTTATCCTCATCCTTGTCGCCCCCACATTCACTGCTTATCCAGGCACCTCCGTCCCCCACGTGGAACCTGAACCTTTGACAACATCAAAATATAAGTTCGATTCTAGTGCTTGCTACACCAACATTATCAGTCTATCATACCTGTAGGGGTCAGCGTGGAGTGCCAGACTGGTAGAGGTTTGGTGCTCGAGCTGTGCTTTTTGAGTGAAACAACTAAGCCGGAGTTAGTTTTTAGGCAAATCTAACTTTAGCTGGTAGTTGACTCAACTTTCCTGGGTTTGAACCTCTTGGGGCTTTACTAGCTGAGTGAATCTAACTTACCCTTGGCCCACTTTGGACTGAGCCTGAATCTGACTCAAGCATGTTTGACCTATTGGACTTTGACTAACAACTCTGTACTTTTTAGCAGCAAAGGTGTAACTGTCACTTCGGTGTCCCCTCCAGGGTGGTCCTCCACTATCTGAAAGGGAGGTAAATCACGGGAGGCTTCGCTTAGTAACAATAGTGCATGCAAAGAGGGGTTGAGTCAACCAGTGGGACATTTTTCACCCGTTGAGAATCGACCCCAGACCTATTAATACTAACACATTTACATGAACCAACTAGACCAGGTCGTGAGAACAATAGCTCTGTACTCTTTTTTGTTAATGGTGTAGCAGTAAGACATTCAATGGTTAAACAGACATCTAAGGTACGATTCCTAGCTATGGCACACTGCAAGAGTGATTTTCCTCTAATAGGATGACAAAGCTAAGAACACTGACCGTTGGATGTCGGACCATGAGCTCTCCCTAATTTACTTTGGTGGCTTGTGGAAAAATTCTGAGGGGCCAGACCGATCACCTTCATAATTAATCGGTTCGAAGAGATAAATACTTAGATTATCAAAACAAAAACGCAGCATGATTTGGTAATAATCCATAACACAGTACTCTTGTGGCAAAATGTGATAATGCTCACCCCAAACGCCCCTCATTGCAGGTCCCACAGCTAGATGAAGAGAGATAAATCACGATCCTGGAGTGACATCACAGAAGGGAGGGGCCATTTTATCACACTCCTTGAGGTATTTTCACCCTCAGGCAGCACAAAACAGTACTCTTGACTTCACATATACCTGTGAAAGCCTTTAATATCCACCACATCACTACCAATTAGAAAAGTCCCTTTATCCATTCTTCTTATCTGCCACATGGCCCACATCTCCCCCTCGAGTGACGTCCTAAGCGGATGACGTACGATGAGATCCAAAGCAAGACGTATATGGAGATGAAGGGGACGGGATGGCGAACCAGTGCCCGATCATCGAAGGAGGGGTGGAGGCATTCGCGTTCAAGTCAAGTAAGTACAATACGAAGAAGTTTTGCCTTAAGTCAACGTCGTTCATGGTGAAGGCAGAGGCTCAAGGAAGAGGGGGTGACTGATCTTGTTTGAAATTGGTGAAGACTGGAGCGCCAACAAGCTGACTGGGAAGTTGACTTGAAGAAGACCTTGATTGGGGGAGAACCTACAACACCAGGGAATACAAGGAGGAAGGAACGTTAGTAGACAAGCCATGGGGTCCCAGTGCAACTACTCCGACGCTCAAGTCAAATTCTGACAGGGGAAAATGTAGAGGGTGAACAATAGAAGATTCATGAAATATGAGTGTTTTTGACTTGAGAGCGTACCTACGCCTGTGGGAAGGGGACCCTTTATATAACACCTTGTAATCTCCGCATTAATTATGTGTTATATTAAAGTAAGGAAAGTGTCGTGTCATAGGTGTCAGAGGGTTATGTTGCTCATGTCTTGTACCATGGCTAGATGTCACATTTGTAATAAATAAAGTATATGTCATGTCACAGATGTTAGAAGGTTATGTTGTCCATATCTTGTACTATAGAGATCTTGTGGGGATCGTGCTGTCACCCATACCACTCCATGTCCATGTGTGCTGATAATCCACATGGGGCCCATGTGCTACAGTCAGTTGGGATGACTGGGTTAGAGAATTTGTCCGTGGGACCAACTGGAGAGGGGTCGAATGACTGGCGAGTAGACTCGATCCGAGTGCCTAGCAGGTTAGCTTTGGCGGATCAAGTTTGGCGGGCTCTGGCCGATCGGTTAGCGGATCGGCTTTGGCGGAACGACTCTGGCGGATCGCGGATCGACTCTAGAATTTTCCCATCAACCAAGGTTTCAACTTTCCGATCCTACGTATATCTTACCGATATCGTCGTATCACTAGTCTCCCCTTCAAGTCTAATTGAAGGAGGCTCCAGTCCGACTAACTAGACATTGCTGATATTTAGTCTATCGATCAGATGTTTGCCACTTGCATTTTGCCACTTTGAATTTGACAATTGGATTACTGATTGAAGTTCTCATTTACAATGGTCACTCAGAAATTTTTGGATTATTTTGGCCAATTGGGATTTCTTATTTTGAAATGGCCACAGATTGACCGATTGACATTTGTCTTCCTTAGAGCTGCCAATTTACTGAGTCAAGTTTGCAAAGGACCCATCGACCACCGATTGCGATAATTATTCTGAGCAAGCTGTTGCGATAGGTATGCCAAGCAAGCGGCTATAAAAGTGATGTCGAGTGAGCGACTATGATAGTTATGCCAAGCTAGCGATTATAAGAGTGATGCCTAGCGGGCGACTGCAAGATTGGTGCCGAGAGAGTGGCTGCAATATTGGCGCCAAGCAAGTGGCTTTAAGAGTGATGTCGAGCGGGCGACTACAAGATTGGTGCTGAGCGGGTGGCTGTGAGAGTGGTAATAGCGGTGCCGAGCAGGCGGCAGCAAGATTGGTGTTGAGCGGGTGACTGTGAGAGTGGTAATGGCGGTGCTGAGCGGGCCACAGTCTAGTGGGATCAAGGTCCGTGTGCTTGCAGGGAGCGAAGCCTTTGTGTTAAGTGGGAGCGAGGCCCTTATGTTTAGTGGGAGCCAAGCCCTTGTGTTTTTAGTGGGAGCAAGACCCTTGATTTTTGATGCGGTAATTGTGCCCTTGATTTTTGATGCGGGAGCTGAGCCCTTGATTTTTGATGTGGGAGCTGTGTCCTTGATTTTTTGATGTGAGAGCTTGTTATATTTAAGAAATGTACTAAGACAATCACTTTATGGTATATACTATTTATTGAATAAATAGAGATTCACTATTTGAGTGCACATTCTTTATGTGTGTGATTGGATCTTAAACTCATTAACTAAAAGTCCAAAATATAATTTATAGCATGAGAGAACTTACGATTGGATCTCAACTAGTGAACATATCTACATGTATAATTATGAATGTATTGAAACAATCTCTATTTGATGAATTGATGAGTTTGGACATCATCAATTTTGTGAGACTAGCATGAGTTATACTCCTTGGCTTGTCCAAGCAGTCACTCCTTACTGGCTGAAGACATTGGGATGTCGAGAGTTAAACGTAGATACTAGTTAATTACAACTAATTCATTACAATGACCTGCCATGAGACTTCATACGGTTCTCTACATATATAGATATGTTAATGAAGATCTCATTGCAACTTAAGTGTGAGTTTCCTTCAACTTGAGGTATTCAAATCATCTTGGTCATGAAGACTTATACTTTGACATCTTAAGCAAGCATCTTTGAGGAGATGTGGACCCGAGATGATTGGGTACAGTCGAAATACTCGAAGGTGATTGGGTAGCCAACAAAGGATTCATCGCTCCTTACAAGGAGACATATACCCTATGACCGCTTGTCGGGATTATTACTCGAAGTCTTTGGCCAAAACATCACATGTCAAGAGTATGAGACTTTTGGACACATGTCTGAGTAATTTGAATCCACAGGACAAAGAAGTATAGCTTGGGCTAGGTGTGATGTAGTCATCCTAGTGGGGACTGACACATAGACTATGTCATGAACCAAATGGGTATAAGATGAATGAAAGGAATGAGGCATGACTTAATGTAGTTGCTGAAAGGTTGAAAAATGGTTCTGGAATCAACTTGTGATTTTTCGGTCAATTTGGATCATGATGTACTACTAGGTGTCACTCATGATTGTTCCATAATTAATAGTTAATTATGGATGACCAACATAACTAAGAATCTATAAGGTCACACGTACTACGAGTTTATCCGAAAGATTTAAAACGAGTTTGAAGAATTGGATTCTTAGATCGAGAATGACAAAGTTTGGTGGGACTAAATAAATGGCAAATATGGAAAGTTATTTGTCAGAATGAAAGCACGAATGATCCACATTTTTGAAAATGTGGAGGACCCTATTTGGTTTAATAATAAACCAAATTATTTTGGTTTAGTTATTGAACCAACTGGTTTAGTTTTAAACCAAACCAAGAGCTTAATGAGTTAAGTTTTTGGTTAAGGCTTAATGGGTTGGGCTTAGGAGATGACTTGTTCCCCAAATCATAGAGAAGAGATTATAAATACTCTTCTAAAGGGAGAGAATTAATCTAATGAGTTTTGATTAAACCTAATAGTTTGATTTTTCCTAAACCTCTCCTCTTCTCTCTTAGCCGCCGGTCACAAAGGAGAAGGAATCTCCTCCGTCGCCACCCAAAGCCACCCGCCAACAGCAGCCACCGGTCAACAGTCATCTGTTGACCAACAGCCGATCGCCTGCCAACCTCTGCACGCCGACAACAACAAACAGCAAAATTTTGCTGCTATTCCAACCACCGACAACCCACAAAGGGGCTATCCTAGCCACCGCCGGCGCCTTCCAAATGCCACCAACCATCCGGGCTCCCTCCGCTGGCCGACCATCCACTTGCCTGAGGACTTCCTGCCATCGACCCACAACCACCGGCAGTAACCAAAGGGACGCCAGATAACAACCTTGCGAAGGTTGTTCATTGTTTGATTTGTGTCGTCTTGGTTGCTTCAGCCGCCACACATGAATCAAGCAAGATCCCTCTCTCGGATCAATTTGTCTCCCCACTTCGGCTAGTACCAAAGCCGAGACATGACTCAGACTTAGCGAAGTAATCTTGAAGATACACGGTGTGGATACAAATAGAGGCGAGATTTGATAACGTCACTTGGTTGATTTTGGAAGAGGCTAGCATTTCGAAGCTAGTAAATGTTATCTACCAAATTCGAATACGAACTCGCAAGTATAACTAGATTAAAAGGTTTAATTTAGTTTTTCGTAAAATTTTAATTCGCGGTTATGTCCGCACATGTTCTATCTTGCATGTGTGTGTTGTAATAAATTAAGAATTATTATGTTTATATCCGCTGCGCATGTTTTTTGAAACATGTCAATCGCATGCATTTGCGTTGGGCTCCCTAATAGAGCTAAGCCCTTGATTTTTGATGTGGGAGTTGTGCTCTTGATTTTTGATGTGGGAACTGAGCCCTTGATTTTTTTTTTTACGTGGGAGTTATTCCCTTGATCTTTTATGGCGAGCTTGTAGCCAGAGATTATCGACCAAAGGTCGTTGGGTACGTGGGGACCACGCTTATAACTCGGTTGAGTGACGCGAGAGTTTTTGGGCGCGTGAGTACCACGCTTATAACTCGGTCGAGAGTCTTTGGGTGCATGAGGACCACGCTTATAACTCGGTCGAGTGGCGTGAGAGTCTTTGGGCGCGTGGGGACCACACTTATAAATCGGCTGAGCAACGCGAGAGTTTGGATTTGGCCGACCGGAAGGTCATTGGGGACCGTTGGGATCACCCTTATAACTCGATACGAGGCACGAGAATTTGGATTCTTCCAATCGGAAGGTCGTTGGGGAGCGTGGAGACTACGCTTATAACTTGATCAGAGACGCGAGAGTCTTGATTTTGTCGGCCGGAAGGTCGTTGGAGGATAATTGTTTGCTTGACGGGTGTATTCTGAATCTCAAAACTAAAATTCAAGTTCAAATTTACCTGTCTAGATGACTTGAGCGGATAATCTCAAGCTGCCAAGCAGGATAAATGGGATGCTTGGGATGATTGAGCTGCCGGTTGGAGCTGCCAATTGGGCAATCAATTGAATGGTTGATTGGAACTGTCGATCACAATTTTGGAGATGCTGATTGACATTTTCGATTGTTTCAGCTGAATGGACTGGTGGAGCTGATTGGTTTTGTCGATTAAAGCTGAAACGTAGAGATGCCAAATGGATTTTTCTTGTAGGTTTGGCCAATTGAGTTTTTGATGGGCTTTTGGTCCTTTGGCTGTCGTTCGAATGCCAATGATTGGCTTTTGGCCCTTTGAGTTGATTGGAAGCCAATCTGGATTTTTGATGGGCACTTGGTTTTTGCACAATTAGTTTTTTGAGAGGCTGATCGGATTTTGCACCCTTGCATGCAATTGGATTTTTTCCCCATTTGGCCAATTGGCCATTGGATTTCGTCGATCAAAATTTTGACTGAAGCTTGTGGCTGCTGATCGGCTTCGCCACTTGGATTTTGCTAATTTTGACTTTTCCAATTTGAATTTGATGTGCATGAGTCCCTCGATATTATTGGAGCCCCGATTTTGTTGTCATTTGGCTAGTATCTTTGGTTAGTAGCCGATGGTCTCTCAAAGGATGTTGTAGGTATTTTCGAAGGATAAGGATTTGTTGATTATTATTTTTGCGTCAGTGCTTGCACTTTGGCCATCACTAGCAAGTCAAGGTTCTCCTACGACAAAGTGACGGTTGTGAATTTCGCGGGATCGTCCATTTCATGTTTCAGATCAGGTATGTGTTCCCACAGACGACGCCAAATTTGATCCCGTCTTAAATCGGTGAAGACTGGAGCGCCGGTGAACTGGCTGGAAAGTTGACTTGAAGAAGACCTCGGTGGGGGAGAACCTGCAACACCAAGAAATACAAGGAGGAAGAAGAGTTAGTAGACAGGCCAGGGGGGTCCCGGCGCAGCTACTCCTACGTTCAAGTAAGATTTCGGCGGAGGAAAATGTAGACGGTGAACAATAGAAGATTTATGAAGTATGATTGTTTTTGACTTGAGAGCGTACCTGCGCTTGCGGGAAGGAGACCCTTTATATAACACCTTGTAATCCCCGCATTAATTAGGTGTCATATCAAAGTAAGGAAGATGTCGTGTCATAGGTATCAGAGATTTATGTTGCCCATGTCTTGTACCATGGTTAGATGTCACATCTGTAATAAATAAAAGATATGTCATGTCATAGATATCAGAAGGTTATGTTATCATCTCTTGTACTGTTGAGATCTTATGATGATCGCGCTGTCACTCATACCACTCCATGTGTTTTGAACCATTCATGTGTATTGACAATCCACATGGGGCTCATGTGCTGCCAGTCAGTTGAGATGATTGTATTAAAGAATTTATGGGTGGGACCAACTGGAGAGGGGCTGAATGACTGGTGGTTCGGCTCGATCCGAGTGGCTGATGGGTCGGCTCGGCCTGAGTGACTGGCGGGTCGGCTCTTGCGAATTAGCTAGCGAATCGGCTCTGGCAGATCAACTGACGAATCAGCTTTGTCGGATCAGCTTTGGCGGATCGGATGGCGAATCAACTTTGACGAATTGGCTGGCGGATGAGTTCAGATGGATCGACTCTGCCCGAGTGATTGACTGACCGGTTAGATGCTTTTTAAGGACACGACCAACCATTCACCAAGGTTGACTCATTTTTAGATTTTTCCCGTCAATTAAGGTTTTAACTTTCCGATCCTACCTATACCTTACCTATATCGCTGTATGCAAAGAAGTCGACGTTGTTCACGGTGAAGGCGCAGGGGTGGCAAAGAACGCGCTGTCGGAGTTCCAAAAGACGTAGTTGATGATGCAGACGAGATCGAGGGCCCTTTCGAGGTGTCCCCTGATCGCAGCGTCAAGTTCGAGGAGATTGACGGGATCAACTACGCGGCGGTGACGGTGCAGCTGCCCGGCCGCGAGCGCGTGTCATTCCTCTTCACCGTCAAGCAGCTGGTGGCGTCGGGGAATCCGGAGAGCTTCAGCGGGCAGTTCCTGGTACCCTCCTTTCGGAGATCCTCGTTCCTCGACTCCAAGAGAATGGGAGGATCCACCGGGTACGAAAACACCGTGGCGCTCCTGGCCGGGCGTAGGGGGGACATGGAGGAGTTGAGCAAAGAGAACATCAAGAACGTGGCGTCCTCCACGGGGACCATCGCGCTGAGCGTGACGAAGAGCAAGCTAGAGACAGGGGAGGTGATCGGTGTGTTTGAGAGCCTGCAGCCATCGGACACCGACCTGGGCGCCAAGACACCCAAGGATGTGATCATGTGTCTACTCGGGCACTTGTTTCGATCTTATCAAGAACAATTTGTCTATGAATTGCCCTTCATGAAGATATAACATAAATTAATGACACATAACATTGGATGGAAACTAGAAATCAAGATCAGTAGCAAGTACGTACCTCTGCGGAAGTAGGGGTCGGAGACGTTAGCGGAGCACGAGATCCGAACACCACGGCTTCGACGGCGGAGGACAAAGAGGAGGAGGAAGGTGGAGTCCGGCAGGCGAGGAAATATCAATGGGATCGTGATTTCTCATTGTTTCCATCGAAGGAAAGATAAAAGTGGACAGTGGAGGAAGAGAAGGAAGAGGACGAGACGGCAGCGGCGAGTAGGCGGAGAGAGATTTAATTGTTGTGGCAAAGGCGAAACGCTCGCCCCAAGTGTTCCCGCCAATTCGTCCCAGTACTAACACGGAGGAGGTAAATCACTGAGACTAGTCTAACTAGCCCGAATAGTGACCAGTACATGAGAGATGGCAGAAACCTGGCTACTAGCTAGGATTTGAACCTCAGACCTTATTATGGCAACGGAGAGAGATTTAATTGTGAGGGTATGCTTGGTGGACATGAATGGAATATGGTTGGAATGGAATGAATGTGAGAATGGAATGAAATAGATATTCCATTCCAATGCTTGGTATCGAGTTGGGAATGTAAATGCTTATTACTCATTTTATTCTAATCATAATAGGAATAGGATGATATTATTTGTGTTGATAAAATTACCCTTTAAATAAAAATAACAATTACACAAGAAATTTATTTACTTTATTATAATTTTATTAATTTTTTAACAGCAAATGACAAAATATATTCTTAACATGTGTTTAAACAAATATTCAACTCGATAACAATCAAAACAACACAAACTACATATCAAATAACCAATATAATATAGTGTTAACTTCCAAAAAACATAAATTTAAAATATTTCTAATCATCACCTAAATATGACAGACAATATTGATCAACTATTATTTTTACTTATTCAAAAACTTTAGGCTTTAACCAAAAGCTCTTTTTCTTTTCCAACCATGCTAAAAAAATACTTCAATTAACTCATGGAATTTGGCTATTTGACACACTGCTTTCCTTTAAAAAGGGATAAATTTAGTTAGCACCATTGATTAGTTTTAGAGGTGATCTGTCTGATCGTAAGAAATTTTTTCACCGGCCATAAGAATAAATCAGAAAGCACTAATAGAGGCTTATCTAAATGATCAATATTTTTAGACTCACTTTTCACTGAAGAAATTTTTTTCTATAATATATCACAATTGAAAATCGAATCTTAAATTTTTTAATTATTCATTGAAGAAGTTAACTATTGCATCATTATTCCGAGAGAGAAACACATCTTTCTTATCTCGGAATTAATTTTTTGTCGCTTTTCTGAAATTTCTACATCAACTCCAATTGCTTTTGCAAAAATTTGACTTGCTCAATTTCACTTCCAATAATGGAAGTTGCATTTTTAATATCTATCATTCGCATAAATTATTTTTTCAATATACTTTCTTCTCTCGTAAAAATTAAGTTCATACACTAACCTTAAATTAATAGACTTATTATGTTTTTCTATAAATTTAAGAACAATTATCCAAAACCAATTTACTAGTTGCATTATGCTCAACCAAAAAAATAGCATTGCTATGTATTTCTTTTTCATCGCTTGTTTTCTTGCTGCTAAACTTAATCTTGACATAGCTGCAAATTGAATAAAAAGAACATATATTAGCTAGTTAGTCCTAATAATTTCACACAAAAATTTACTAAATTCTTGGCCATCTTATACTAATATTGTTGAAACATATAATATATTTTAACAATAGATTCATTAACAAGGCACCAACAAATAACGTAAAGAAATAATCTCTGCCCCATTCTTTTTTGACCAAATGAAATTGTTAGGTACAACTTAACAATATTATAGATACAAAATAAATTGCATATCAATGTTAAAAGGAGATAATGTATCGATGCACCCAACTTGATGAATCTTCAACACTATCGGCAAAAAAATCTTTAACCGTTGAGCATAAACTAATCAAACTCAAAGCTAAAAATTAATGCTCCAAAATCTAGTTAGAAAACTATTAGCACAAAAAATAGTTAAAAATCCACAATGACACGTGACACAAATCACGAGCTTATAAAAGTTTCAAAAAACACCATGAAAAAAGGAGAATTTTATAAAGTTTTTTTTTCAAAGGCTAGATGTGAAAATACCTTTGCGGGACGTGAGGGCAAGTCGAGAGAGTGAAGGAAAGAGACGTGAAAATCGAGTGGAGAGGAAAGATGGCGCAAAGCCTATAGAGATGAGGAGGGAGAAGATTTGATTTTATCATATTAAAAGAGAATATATAGGGGACAATTTTGGCAGATATATAAAAAAAAAGGAAGATAGAGGATGGAATGGAATGATGATTCATTCGTATCTCCAAGGGAATTACTATTCCCATTAAATTAGGAATCAACATTCCATAGGAATGGGAATTCTCATTTTTATGGAAACACCAAGCATTAGAATTGGAATGGGGTTAGGAATGCCCATTCCATTCCCACCCCATCCCACTCATTAGCCTACAATGAGTGATTCATTAGAGCAACTCCAATCAATACATCAATGCATCAAATATGATGTAAAAATAATACAAAACTATTTCAACCCATATATCAAACTCCCGCACCAAAGATATGCAGGAATAGGGTAGCACCAAAGATAGTGCTGCACTATTCTCGCACCAAAGATAGTGCGGGGAGGGCCCTCTGTTTTTTTTTAATCTTATTATATTATATAATTAATAAAATCAAATATAATATATATTATTAAATATCATAAATAAAAATTAATTTATAATTATTATTTTCTTTGTCCTCGTTATTTATAGTAATATTAATTATTTATTATAAATTTAAATTAAATGTATTTAGTAACATATTTTAATTTTATTATACATATTTGTAAAGATTTAATTTATTATTTTTTTAAAAAAAATATTTAATATATTTTTATTTTTATTTTAATTATAAATTATATCACTAATTTCATAAAAAAAATACAATAAAATATTAAAAAAAATATATGTATAAATGTAAAATACATCACCCATTACACATACAAAATAAAAATAGTAAAGACACTAAATTAAAATATTACTAATAAAAACTTAAAAACATGAGTAACACTAAACCTAACAAATAACTACAAATAAAAATGTTACTAATAAAACACACATAAATTTAAAACTATTTTAATAATATTATAATCCTAATATTAGAGAAAATCATTTCCCATTCCGCTAAAATAATTATGAAATTGATAGAAAATATTTGTAGGATTCTGAAATTCTTGATCTTCACCTTGATATTGATTGAGTTGTGATCCTAACAGGGAGATGATTGAGATCCTTCTCCATGATGTCCACCTGGATGAGATCCCTGGACTTGCATTTTCTTTTGCATAATTTTAATTTGTTCATTGCGAATATATTCATGCGTCATCGGGTCAGAGATCGAATTCAAATTTTTGAAGAAAATTTTAATTTCTTCCTTGTAAATCATATTATCTATCATTTTTATAGTAGCAATAGTACTTGCATTCATTGCCTCAACAAGTTGAGCATTAATATTAATTACCTTTGCAATTTGTTCGTCATTTTTTTCATTCATTGTTACTTCTTCATTCCAGGAGGTCGTTTATTAGAAATAGCATCGTTATCTGAATCAGTGATATTAAAACCAAAAACAGACACACAAGGAGATGAAGGTGTACGAAATTCTTCCTCGAAGAATTTTTGTTCTGATGAACCGACATTAGCATTTTGTCATCGTGATTTCATACTTGTAGTATCCATATTGTCAATGCCAAATTTTTCAATGTCTTAGAGATTATTCCAAACATTATCAAATTTGAAACCCTTTGTGTATTTCAGGTCTTCTACTAACAACATTCTGGCATGAGTTAATTGCGAGAAAATAATTGAACATTAGTTATGACGACAATGTTATTAATAAACTTAGACTTTGATTATAAAATTTAGATAGTCTAAGATAAATATGAGCATAGTAACTTACAATATCTTGTTCAGATGCTCCATTAGGATTTAAATATTCGATTTGTCGTATGTAACCTTTCATTTTGGATACTGCACTAAGCATAAGAAGCATTCTTTTTTGTAAAGATCTTAGCGGTCGACTACATGATACTCTTTCTCAATTCTTGCCCAGAATTGAACCTTCGATTGGTTGATTCCTATGATTGGATTTTGTGAAATATGAAGGTAAACATGATATAAGTGTTTATCTTCTTCAAATGAGTATGAAGCTTACCGGGGGTTGAACTCATTTTAGTAGAAAAGAATACTCTCACAAAAATTATTGATATAAAATATGTTATACCAATATCTGGTAAGCTATTATATGGGAAAGAAATGTGAATAAAAAATTATATAAATTTTGATCCGATGGTAGATATAAGAATGAGCATCGCTTAACAATTTAGATTTGTGCATTGTAATGTCACGTCAGCTACATAACATTGTCCATATGTTATAATTGTCAGGTCAAATCACTTGTCTAACTTGTCGCGATATCGTCATTGTTGTTTCACGTCATCTGTGTAATTTTGTCCAAATATGTTCATTATTAGGTCATGTTATCTGCACATAAAAAAATGTGTGTTCAGTGCTAGGTCACGCCACCTGCCCAACTTCCCCGATGTTGTCATTATTGTGTCACATCATTTGTGTAATTTTATCCAAATGTATTCATTGTTAGGTCATGTCATCTGCACACACAAAAATGTGTGTTCAGTGTCACGTCATGTCACCTGCCCAACTTGCCTCGATGTTGTCATTGTTGTGTCACGTCATCTGTGTAATTTTGTTCAAATATGTTCATTGTTATGTCATGTCATCTGTACACACAAAAATGTGTGTTCAGTGTCAGGTCACTTCACGTGCCCAACTTGCCCCAATATTGTCATTATTGTAAGTACCCTGGGATAGTTTTGATGTGATCAACCGAGTTAGGTTAGGTTCTGTGGTATTTGATCTTTGTGTCTAAGTGTGCAAAAATTTAGGAACACAAGAAGTCGAGCGGAAGAGGCAGCGGACGAGAAGAATGACATAGGAAGCGAGACGACGGGCTCGGTGCATCCGAGGGACGAGAAGTTGCGAAAAAGTACACCGATGGAGCGAGAAGAACACGGTTCAAGGGACGCGAGGCGAGAATGACGCGGTCCGAGGGACGAGAAGCCGGGGAGGAAGCATGCTCGAGGAGAAGGCCTGAGTTGGGTTCGGGTGAGCTCAACTCTGGACGG
>JBBUKS010000055.1:1058440-1086218 GCA_038050645.1 Hedychium gardnerianum | reverse complement strand
ACCTCCTCCGTGTTGGTCCTGGGACGGACTGGCGGGGGCGCTGGGGGCGAGCGTTTCGCCTTTTGCCACAATTGAAAGAATGAAAGAATATGTATATTTCTTCCTTTTAATTCTTTTCGACCTCTGGCTTTCTGATAATTGTTGACCTTGTCAAGTTAGTTTAATAAGGGCCACGTAGACCAAGGATATCTGTTCTAGGTTCGGCCAAAATTCTTTCTGGAGAACATTTATTGACTGAACTTGTTTTCATGTTAGACAATAGTTCTTGCCGGGGAATGTATCTTTATCAACTATCGACCTTGTTTAATCACTTGTTCTTGAGTTGGTAACAGAACAATATTATGCCTACTAAGAGAGCAATTTGTGTGAAGAAGAACGGGCACGTGTTAGATGGGCACTTCCCCTTCACACAAAATCACATTGTTTGTTTATATTAAAGGTTTTGGGGTGTTGAGTGGGATCATTAGATATGATATTGAAATTTCGAGGCCTAGCGAGCACAGGATTTGGAAATCACATGTTTTATGATAATTTCCATTTAATTTTCTTTAGGTTATGCACTCAACTTTTATGTTCCGATCATTTTTGCTCTATCGAGCTCAAACTTTGTAAATGTAATTAACACATTAAATTACTTCTACGAGTACGTGATGCTCTTGAATATTCTGATTAATGCCATGCGCCATTATGCTACAAGTGATTTCTTGCTATAACCTTTGACTGACATAAGAACCATCTTTGAATTATTTTATCATTTCTAGCCATGGAAAAAAAGGGACTCACTCGGGACATGGAATTGATAGTAGTTGAAATGTCATTTCTATGCCAATTAACAATCAATGCCTTCATTCTCATTCACTTTTTTTCTCAAGAAAAAAAACTAAAGTCTATCCCCTCTTCACATCTAAAATCACATTATATTGTTTCTGTAATATCAGATTGATTGTATAATTAAAACCTGTTGTGCTTGCCAAGCATCAAAACTGCAATTTTCATCTGATAGCATGCAGCCTATCAGATGAATCTTTGCCCTACGTTACCTGACCTTTTGAACTAAGAGCCTGGAGAATGAACATGCCTTTCATCAAAAGAGGGGCCAGTCACCTCCAGTGCTAAGTCGCCACCCAACTCATAGATAGCCTTCTCCAGCATGGAGAGCATCTCTGTTTATGCCAAAAATAAATAACATGAAATTACTGCTTATTAATTCATTAAATCTGACATGACACAACCTAACATTAGAGAGAACAAACGATGGTAAAAGTTTCTAGCAATGCATGTGAAAAGGGCTCAGAATGGGTAGTACATGAAAATGTCTTACCATGAAAAGTAGCATCTGACATGCACTGCGAAGCTAGCACCAACGCGTGAAAAGGCATGAGTGGGCAAAACAAATACATAAACAGTAACAAGTTAGAGAAATGTACCTCAATGTTGGTTATAATATCACCTTCTTCCATTGATTCAAGCTGCCCAGGTGCAGCTACAAGTCGGACCAAATGAAATGAAAAACAATTTGAAAATAGAATGAGTTCATCCAACACGGTACTTTGACTTAAGTACCTTCTAGTAAAGGATTCATCAGGTGCTCCTGCAATCAGAATTGATTTATTGCTTTGAGGATATACTAATGGAGCATATGATTTTCAAGGACTTAGTGAAATGTACCTGAGCATGAGATCCGAGATCAGGTTCACCTATATGAACTGTTTGATCGATAACTGTTGATGAAAGGAAAATACAACCTTCATTAGATAAAGATTGAAGCCAAAAAGTCTTTGTTGGAACATGGTTAAACCTATACTACCTTTTTCAGGATCGCTCAAGCAATTGTTTAGAAGCTCCGTGAAACTGTGTGGAAGCTCAGAAGAAATCGATGAAGCACTGCTAAAGAGCATTGAATGTTGTGATAACTCCAGCTCTTTGTTGTCATCAGAACCTGGAATTCCCCCATCATTCATTGGCATAGGCTCTTCAATACTTAATTCACCATGCAAAGGGATTCATTATCATTGTAAATCTTCTACACCATTAACAAAAACAAAGTAAAAGGAAAAAAAAAACACTGAGATCCATACCTAGCATAAAGGCCAGCCGAGGAAACTATTTCAGATTGAGATGAAATTTCACATTCATGAGGAGCATCATCCACCATCTCCTTTGAGAAAAATAAAATAAAATATAAATAATCTATATCAATTTACATTGAACAGACATTTCTTAATCTGTTACCATTATAAATATGCTTCTTGGGCTACTTTCCTTGTCAATTTGCTTACTTATATGCCATGTTTTTTTTTTGTCAGAGTTATACAAATTCCTGAGAAAACAAGAGCTTTAAAAAAAATGAAGACATCACTACTTCATACAGGCGAATATCTATAACAAATCAAGATATAGAGGATTGTGCTTTCACCAGAACTTATTTAATAAGAAAAGAAGAATGAGGTAACATGTGTTGACTCAGCACCTTCACAAAATCAAGGAATGATTCTGCATCAGAACTTGTTGAGAACCGCATAGCAAACTTCTGAAGCTGCAATACTTACAAGATTAAAAATATTTTTCTTTTCAATGATAAAGCAAGACATTTTGTAAGGACATTGAAATGCCGTAAACAATGAACAGGGAGCAAGGACCTAACATCACATGAACTTCAAATTATCCAAATAAGAAGATAACAAACCCTAGCAGCTATTCATCAGGTGAGTATAGATGATCTAAGGCCAGATAATGTTGGTTGTACCAAAGTCCAAACCCATTCAGTCTGGAAAATTGAATACCATTAAGATATGTAGACGCTCAAAGAAACCCTTACAAAAACAAATTCTATACATTGAGAACAACCGATTTCGGAACTCCATTAGATTTTTTATTCTTCTTTTTTTTTTTTGACAGAAAACAATTTATAAGAGAGTGGGAAAAAACGATTAAACTTGCCTGGATGAATGAATCCATGTAACTTGCAAAGACCACCCTGCTGCCTCTAACTGGGCATTGAGAAACGCATGACACTTGCGGCCATGAGAAGATGAGATTCGAAACATAGTGTTCCTCCTAAGGACAAAATTGGCTGTCAGTTTACTATGCAATTAAAATATTAGTTAGGGTTTGCTAAAATCATGAGCTACTGGCGCTATAAGCCTATAGCAATGCTTTTCATGCATAGCACAGACAAGACTGGAAGCTCTGAGAACAAAAAGGGTGCAGTTTCTGTGGTTAAAGCTAAATAGCAAATAAATGACAAGAAGACAAAAAGTTAACAATGAAACTGTAACCCTAGACATCAATGCAAGAAGAAGAAAATAGAAGACGAACAAGAGCGCATGCTAATGCTGGAACGGTGAGGGAGAGGACCGGAGCGGAGTGCAGATTTGGCTTGTGTACAAGGAGAGTGGCTAAGGACTTCGAGGAGATCCATGTTCCATTGGACCATCTCTTGCCCTTCGGAAGGGACCGGAGACCGGGCGGAGGGGCGGACCGAGGAAAATTGAAGAAACGCGCTAACCCCACCTCCCATTGCATTCGCCGCGGCATCGCTGGCTCCTCCGCCTCCATCTTCGTGGCCGTCGAGGGGGATATCAGCAATCCCTCAGAAGAAGCCATTTGCATCGAACGTAGAAGCGACCAAAATGATGGAGCAGCATTGCTGGTGACCATCTCTCTCGCTTAAAAATAGCAGGATCAGTGACAGAGGATTTGCTCAAAGGAACATTTGAAGGTGATCTCTTAAAAGAGGCCTCGGATGAGCACCACATGTCTTTATTTGCGCGTGTGAAAACGAACTCTTGTTATTTGAGAAATTTGTCCGACACTTCAGATCACATTATACCATTAAAAATGAAAACTAAATCAAATATTTATAAATAAATTTGATATTTATTAAATATTTAATTTAATAAAAATTTATTTATTTATATTGTATTAAGTAACTAGGTGAGCATCTCTCTCGCTCTCGATCCAAAAAATAAAATAAAATAAATAGGATACGAAGGATTCGCTCAAAGGAGCATTTAAAGGTGGTCTCTTAGAAGAGACCTTGGATTCAGATATCACATTATGAACAATTAAAAATGAAAACACCAAAGATATGACTAAATTGTTTATCGAGTAAGGATGGACCGGAATTGACGGTAAATTAGATTAATAATATTGAATAACTCATTAAATTATATATATATATATATTTATTTAATTATAAAAAAAATAAAATTTATGAATTATATTCATAAATTTTTTATCAAATTTATAAATAAAAATATATTTTAAATTAAATAAATATATTAATCAATTAAATAAATTTAAAAAATTATAAAAATTCAATAACAAATGATTTAAATTCAATCAAATTTAAACTAAACTCAAGTTTATAAAATAAAAATAAAACCAAATTTAAATACTTTTTTCCACGACTTATAGACCTAGGCACCATAGTTCATGTCCAATCCAAATAAACTTTTTTAATAAATAAAATAATTTTTAAAAAAAGTTTTAGAATAAATGTTTATCTATTTTTATTTTTATTTTTATTTTTACTATTTATTATTATTAATATTAATATTTTTAAAAATTTTGAATAAGATGATGCATACAAAGTTGAATTAACGATGGTGGAAAAAATATCAAAAAATTTGATATATCATATATATTATATCGACATATATTAAATATATCAATATTAACGGTATATTAAAAATTTTAGTACGATATATTAATATCATATTGATATGAAATTTAATATTTTTTAATATTTCGATATATATCAAAGTATTGAATAAAATAATGGACAATTATAATTTTGGTTGTTTCTATCTATATTTCTTTTTATTTATTTTTTTGTTTCTACTTTGTCAAATGATTTGATTTATTCTCTAATTAGTGAATAATTGACAAGTATAATTTTTTCTTTTATAATTTCAGTATAGACGGTATTATACCGATATCGTACCAAAATTTTGATATGATATGATCTGTATTAAATTTATACCATATTGAAAATTTAGTGTATCAAAATTTTAATATATCAAATTTTAGATATGATATCAATATATATTTTTCTTATATCAAACTTTTTAGTACAATATATGATTTTATATGAAAAATTATACTGAACTACCCTAGACCTATAAATATCATCAATATTGTGTGATACTAAATTTTTTTTCGAAGCTATGATTGTACCAATATATAGAAGTACATTTAAATATTTGTGTTTACATCATTAACTCAGCAAATATGATTGAGTTAGCTATTGAATTTCTGTTCTATTTCTTTGTGAAGATGTTAAGTAACCTTTCACTCTCTTAAATTTTTTATGAAAATTAGGAAGGTGTGAAGAAGACATGTCTATCTTCAAAGCCAAGAGAAACAAGGAGCTTCTCCACAATGAGAGATTTATATAAAACATCTAGAGAAAACAATTGACATATTATTACAAGACAAGTTATAGTGTGAAACTCAAATTTTACAAGTATGTTTAACCTATGGACTACAATGTTTGTCATTTCACAAGTTTTTATAAAATTTATTATGTAGATAAACTTTTGCCTTATTATCTTCTTATATTTTTTTTTCTTTTATTTGTTTACTTCAATGAGAGGATCAATTGTTTAGTTGTAAGTCAGACAATGTTTATCTAATGTTATCTAAAAATTCATAAAAATAAAAAGAGAAGTTAATGGAAAGAATTGTGAATGTCACTAGGACACTAAGATTTGTATATATAATTTAGGCTTGGTAGTTAATGATTCTAACAAAAGATTGCTATCATCTTGTAGTTTGTCCTTATGAAGTTATTCTTTTGATTTAACAATTGCCCACAGCAGTTACTGTTAACTGAAGAATATAATTTATTAAAATGAACATTACTGTCATTGAACAAAGAGCAAATAGGATGAGGAAAAAGAAAGGAAGAAAAAGAATAAATATGCTGTTGTTGAATGAGATACGTTGGCTTTGTCAAGTGCTAGTGTCAATCATCCTGATTAATTCCTTCTCTCTTTTGAGTTTAAAGTAAGGTTAGATCCCATAGTTGAGATATGATGGCTAGAGTAGAGATGAAGGAATTTTGAAAATAATCTCCATTAAACTAAACTGTATTAATAACCTGTTTTCATCTTGAGATTTCTACGACTAGGGTTGATTCAGTATAATATATCGAATTTTTATATGAAATTATATGTCATATTAAAAATTTCAATATAAAAAAAATAGATATTAATATCGTACCTAAAATTTGCTATACCGAAATTTCGATATATCAAATTTTAGATATGGTATAAATTTCATATCATTCATAGCAAAAATTTCGGTATGGTATTGACACTACCATCTATATCGAAATTATAAAAAAAAATTATATTTGTCTAATTACTCACTAATTAAAGAATAAATCATCTTGATGAAGGAAGCATAAATAACCAAACAATGAAGAAAAGTATGGATAGAAATAATAAAAATCGTAATGATCCAATTGCCTACTAATTTGTTCGATATTTCGGTATATATCGAAATCTAAAAAACTATTAAATCTTGTATATTCGTTACATGTATATATTAAATTTTTGATATGTTTCCTACAGCTGATAACTATGCTTGGCTCGATCCATGGATCAGTCCGGACCTAGCCCAATGCCTATTAGAGCATTGTACACCTCACTTCAAATAGGAAAAAACAACAAGTGGCTTGGACGCCTTATGATTCTTCGGGGTTTGCACGATTGGCTATTTATTCGTCAAGTTCTTACAAATCCTTTCTACAATTTTCTCATACTTACTGTACCTGTTTGTTTAGAATCGGTATGATATTGTTCCTTTTTTCTCTCCAATGGTTGAAAAATAGCAAACATTCTTTTTTCTGTTTATTTGTTTGTCCGTCTTTATAGTTTTAAAAAAATGGGATGGGAGAAATCATGCTTTTCAGGCTGAGCATTTTAGGATGCTAATCTTTTTTTATTTGATCTTCAACAATTAGTTCATTGTGGCAAAAGGTGAAACGCTCGCCCCCAGCGCCCCCGCCAGTCCGTCCCAGAACCAACACGGAGGAGGTAAATCACGAAGGCTAGTCTAGCCAGCCCGAATGCACCTATATATAATGATCCTATTTGGGATGGTCGACGGATAAATTATTGATGAATTAACGTTGATGTTGATTTGACTGTCAATTACCTAATAATAAAAAGAGTTTGTCAAAGAAATCCGTTGATGCTTGCATAGGAGTAAGATAAAGAAGAGAGGTCAGAGGGATGATCAGAGAATTTCCCAGCATAAATACTCCGATGCTCAAGTTATGGGCCGATAAAGTAGAGAAAATAAATAATAGCTAGGGTTTCTGAAGGTGTATGTGCGTGTATCTGTACTTGCGGGAGGCAAACAGACTTTTATACGGTCACGTGGGCATGGTGATCCATGTCTTCCATGTTTCTCCTATATTGCTCAATTTATTAATCTTTTATTCAGATTAAATGATCATGTTTCTCACGTTCTCCGTGCAGTAACGACTACATTGCCCTTGTCTTTTGCGAATAATAGCTATTCATTCCACATTATGCGGAGGAAATTGTACGAGTTGTAGAGACGCGAGGAGCTGGGATTGCCTAGAGCCAGGGCCACTGGGAACCAGGGGACCGAGGAACCATGGAGGGTCGGGGATGAAAGGAGCTCGGGCTACAAGGAATCTAAAGAGTCGGGGCTTCCAGTAACCGAGGCTGCAAGGAGCTGGGGCTACCAAGAATTAAAGGAGCCAAGGCTACCAGGAACCGGGGCTGCTTGGAGCGGGGAACCATGGAAAGTTAGGGCTGCAAGGAACCGAGGCTGCTATGAGTCGAGGCCACCTAGGAACTAGGCTTACGTTTAGGCCCTCTCAACCGGCTTGTTGGCTTTTCTTGATTTCTCGATCACGTGGCGCCCCCTGATTACCTCCCGTATCATATGCCTCCCTTCGAGTTTAGTCGAAGGAGGCGGGAGTTCGACTGGCTAGACTTATTGTGTGGTCAATCAGCAACGGCTATTTGCAGACGTGGCAGTCATAGGGGCACCTCCATCGTTGCTGACGTGGATTCCCACTGCTATCCGCTGCAACGACTGTTTTCATCAATGGGGGCGCCTCCATTGCTCTGAGACACCTCGGCTACTGTTCATCTGAGGCACCTCCAAGCAGCAAAGGCACCTCGGGTCTTCTCTTCTTCAGAACGCCTCCATGGAATGGAGGCGCCTCAAATGGTCAACCTCTGAGTTGACTATCTTCAATCTCCGTTCATCTTGGGTGATTGTTCGGCTGTCCAGAGTTGAGCTTACTTAAACTCAACTCCGGCCTTCTCCTCAAACAGGCTTCCTCTCCGGCTTCTCGTCCCTCGGACTACCACGCGCATCCTTCTCACTCTACCGGTGTACTCTTCCGAGCTTCTCGTCTCTCGGATGCACTGAGCTTGTCAACTCACTTCCCGTGCCATCTTTCTCGCTCGCTGCGTCTTTCGCTCGACTTTTTGTGTTCCTAAGTCCCTACACACATAGACACAAGACATCAAATACACATGACCTAACTTAACTCGATTGATCACATCAAAACTCCCCCAGGGTACTTACACCTGCAACACCGCCCGTACCATCACAGCAACCAGTTGTTGAAATCTCCTATCGCCATGGTGATGATGTTGGACGCACCGGTGTCATCAATCTGAACATCCTGATTCAAGTTTTAACTCAGTATTCCTACAGACAACGTCAATTTAATCCTGCTTGGGATCGTCGACGGGTGAGTCACCAGTGAATTGGCGTCGATGTTGACTTGATCGTCAGTCGCCTTGCAATGAGAAGAGTTCGCTAGATAGATCCGTCGATGCCTACGTAGGAGTAAGGCTGAGAAGAGAGGTTAGAGGGACGGCCAGGGGAACCCCGATGTAGTCACTCAAACGCTTAAGTTAAGGGCTGGTAAAGTGGAGAAGATGAACAGTAGCTAGGGTTTCTGAAGGTGTATGTGTGCATACTTGTGCCTGCGAGTGGCAGGCAGACCTTTATAGGGTTACGTGGGCGTGGTGATCCACGTCTTCCACGTGTTTCACGTTTCTCCTACGTTGCCCCATTTATTAGCCTTTTATTCAGAGTAAATGACCTCGTTTCCCATGCTCTCCACGCGGTAATTATTGGGGTTTCAAAGTTGCAAACAAAATTTTGCATTGAAAACATATGGGAAAGATCATGACCTTATAAGGGAAAGATATCTCTATTGATATGAGACCTTTTGAGTAAAACACAAAAATCAAACTATGAGGGCTTATGCCCAAAGTAGACAATATCATACCATTGTAGAGATATCTAAATTTCTTCGGTCATAATAATTTATATTAGAACCCGGACTGCCAGAAGGTTTAACCGTTGAGTGTGCATAAGAGTTATGGTCTAATCGAGTCATGTGAGTAGAATATTAACCTTGAACAAAAAAGAGTGGGGGCTCCCGTGTCCGAATCAAGAGGGCCAGACACTTAGCAAGAAGTCCTGGTGATAGCCAGGTAGAGAAGCCCTAGTTGTGAATAGGCAAGGAAGTCCTAGTAGGTTGGTTGGATCGAGGGGCAGGAAGACCTAGTAGGTCGAGGATCGGACGTCAAACGAATAGGCTTTTCGCTTGAGGAGGGTCATGTGGTCCTTCTTTTGAGAGGAGGATTGTTAAGGTTACAAGATTGCAAACAAAATCCCATATTAAAAACACATGAGAAATATTATGGGCTTATAAGGGAAAGATATCTCCATTGATATAAGACCTTTTGTGTAAAGTCCAAAAATAAAACCACGAAGGCTTAGGTCAAAAGTGGATAATATCATATCATTGTGCAGATATCTAAATTCCTTCGATCCTAACAGTAACGACTATGTTGCCCTTGTCTTTTGCGAACAATGGCTATCCATTCCACATTATGCAGAGAAAATCATACGAGTTGGAGAGCTGCGAGGAGCCGGAGAACCATGAAGAGTTGGGAATGCAAGAAGACGGGGTTACTAGGAACCAAAAAAGTCGGGGCTTTCAGGAATCGGGACTGCAAAGAGCTAGGGCTACCAGGAACCAAAAGAATCGGGGCTTCTAGGAACCGAGGCTGCAAGGAGCCAGAGCTATTAGGAACCGAAGGAGCCAAAGCTACCAGGGACTGCAAGAAGCCTGGGCCGCTTGGAGTGGGGGAATCATGGAAAATTGAGGCCACAAGGAACTGGGGTTGCAAGGAACCGGGGCTGCCAGGAGTCGAAGCCACCTAGGAGCTGGGTTTACATTTAAGCCCTCTCAATCGGCTTGTTGACTTTTCTTGATTTTTCGGCCACATGACGCTCTCCTTGATTACCTCCCATATCATGTAACATGTACCATTTTCTATAAGTGTCATGCCACTTTCGAACTTAAGCGAAGTTTGGTTGAGCCCAATCTTAAGTCCGGCTAGTTGGACTTAACTTGGACATGACTTGAACGAACTTGACTTGAGCTCGGCCATTAGTCAATTGGTTAGACTTAAGTTGGATGTGGGCTGGATTGACTTAAATTGCATTCGGAAGAGCTGGTCCAACGTGAGCTAGGCCAACTTGATCCGAGCACCATTTAAATCGGATTGATCAGGATTTGCACTGACCGAGTCTTGGGCACCTGTCGTTCATGCCACATCAGTTTGCTAGCATTTATTTTTCCTCTTAAATTTAATTCATTTTATCGTTTTTCATGTACTTATTATTGCTTTCCCCTGTTCCTAATTGACGAAATTATAGGTATGAAACAAATTTGATTACAGTATTAATTGTTTCATTAATTGAAGCCCGATTAAGGCTACACACAGGCCCTAAACTTTTATATTTTTAAAAATATTATCAAACCTAATTATTTTCTCATCTTTGTCTAGCTAGTTTTAATTTGGATAACAAAGGAACACTATTATATCAAATTATTTTATATAAATTTAATTAAAATTATTTGAATTTGATTAAAATTATTTTAATATTATTTTAGTACCATGATGATAGCTACGGCAACTTATATACATTAATTTTGATCAAGTTGATATGCACTAAACGCCGTATTGCATGAAACTTTATTTAATTAATTCCCATGACGACTAAAAAAAGTTAGTTAGCATTTAAATAATTCCCTCTAATTAAGGTTTTTACCTCACCTGAAACCCTAATCGCCTATCATTATTTCCACGATCATTTGATTAGACAATTGTGGTGCACATGTAGTATACATGAACACGAGAGGATAATTTATAAAAAAAACTATTGGAACATAAAAAAATATTTGAAAAAAAAGATGGGTGGTAATTAAAAAATATTTATGTTTAATTATGTTGTTGTGGAGTTGCACTTAATGGAGGTGTGCCTTCCATCTTTGACTATTTGCAAAATTTGATGATAAATGAATTAATCATTATCATTAATTGTATTATGATTGGATCCCTTGTGATGTGATTTTTTTATATATATAAAATGCTTCATTATTGCAAAATAGAATATGGTGCAATTGCACAGTTAATTGTATGATGGTGCATGAGATGTATATCACTATCCAAATAAAATTAAATTTTGATAATCTCTTATGCATTCTTTAAGCTTCAAAAAGAAAATTAAGAAAAAAGAGTATTACAAATTCGAAATCATTAAAATACAATAAAATTTAGTCTCTATTAATAACTATGATATTGATTGACAAATGCCTCGCAAATTAGTCATTAATTTTGATTTGTCCAACAAAATTAAAATTGAAAAATAAATTACGCAAGTGGTTATTGATCATTCATGTAACACATTGGATGTTGAGTCGTAGTGCTTATCCTCGACGTTCATGAATATCACATGAATAAAAAACAATTGTAAAAAAAAAGAAAAATGTACACAATTGTTTTTTCTAAAAAGAATTATATATATATATTTTTAAAAGCCATGGAAAATAATTATATATATATAAAGATTATGGCTTCCCCAATCAGTACGCCACGATTATTAACAAAATAAAAGCGTCGCGGGCCACGTGTTGGTCTTGGACTGCTCACAGTAACAGGGGCCCACTTTCTGTCGGGCACTTGATCCCCGAAACTCTACCCTCTTTCTGATTCGACCGAGTTTTTGTGACGCAATGAACAGAAAGGTGACTGCAAGGGTGAACAATTGCCCTCCGATATTCGGCTTCCGTGGGAATCTATCTTTTTCCTCTTTTTTTTCTTTTTCTCATAATTATTAATTTTGGGGGTTATTTATTAATCACGGCATGCGAATTTTGCCTCTTTATTATATAATTATCAATTATATATATATATATATATATTAATTATAATTTTGATGAAGCTCCGTGGTCATCCTCCAGGGATGAGGAGGGCGAGGGGGGAGAGAGTAGTACTAATAGGGAGGAGGAGAAGAGGCGGTGCGAATCTATCGAGGTCTCTGTGAGTGTGGGTGCTTTGGGAAAGGATTCTTTGTGTTTGTGATGGAGAGGGACTTCTTGAGCATCACCGGAGGTGGGGCGGAGGAGGAAGCCAAAGACAGCCGCCATGATTCAGGTGAGTCTTTTTTTTCTGGTTTCTCAGGGGTTCCTTTTTTTTTTTTTAATAAAAAAAATGTTATTTTTAATCTCATATTTGTCTTTGGCACTCCTAGAGTTATTTCCCCCTCTTGTTTCATGTGATTTTACATATTTTGCTTGGGATTTATCACCCTGCTCTTGCTCAAGATGAAGGGAAGTGTCTTCATGAAATTGGAGATTGATTAAGCATGCTGTTCTTTTACTTTTCATGTTTTGATTCATCTATGCATCTATCTAATCTGTTCTTTTATAATAATTTTCCCTTTAGAAAGAATTTGACTATTTGCAAGTTGAGATTGATGGTATATTAGATTTTGTTCACTTGAGTAATTGGTTTGCACATACAACTGAATAGGTTCGTCCAGGCAGTGGCCTTCGACAAAGAATGCATCTTCCTTGCAGCAGTTCATTCCCCTGAAGGCTGCACAAGAGGATAGAACAAACACTTTCAGTTTTGATCTATTATCCTCACCCATGTTTCAGCCTATGAAAGTTGCTAATTCTCCTGCGTTTGCACAGCAGGTGTGTAAACTTACTAGTACTGTGGATCAGATCGTAATCTTCCGAGTGATTTGCCAAATTTATAGACCTGCCACATTCACATTTCTTCTAGAAATCATTCAGTCTGCATGATCATCCACTTCAGATCACTGCTGGCTTTAGTGCTTCCTCTCTCAGGGAAAGTGGAACCAGAAGTTTTCCAATGACTTCACCTAATTCCGATGTGAATACCGACCCTTTCTTCAAGTTTCATAATGCTCAGCATCAATTTGGAGGAGCTACGTTAAACAACCCTTTTGTTAATATGAACATTGGAACCCTTGCACCCAGGTAAACTTGATACAAATTTTTGCAGAATGCATTGGTTTTAACTATTATTGTCATAATTTATAACTAATTTTCTTGCAGGAACGTGCCGGTGGTGACAAAAATGACGGCACAGTTAACTATATTTTACGCTGGTACAGTCCATGTATTAGATGATGTTTCCTTTGATAAGGTACTGTTTTGGATGATTTTCCTTAAGGTCAATGTTGAAGTGATGATTCCATGGTTGTGAAGCTATTTTCTAAGAACATTCACTTTTAGGCCGAAGCAATCATTGCATTAGTGAACGAGGGATCCAATTCAAAAGGAACTTTAAATGCTTCAAGATCCGAAGCACCTTTCAAGGTCACAGCTCCAGCTCCAACCAACTTTCCTGCATCTGATAGTTTAAGTACAAAACAGATCCTATGCCCTACTCCACTTCGGGTGGTATCGCCGTGCTCAGGCTTCTCAAATCCTATATTAGTGACTCCTATGGCAGGGGCTAACTCAAGAAGTAGTTTTAGAATGCAAAGTGGTACAGTCGGTGCCAAGATTGTGAGCTCATTGTCTCCATCAATAAAGCAAGAGCCTTCCAGAACTTTGCCTTCAGCTTTTGGCTCTACAGTTACTATGGCCCCTTCTCGAGGTATTCTTGCTTTCCTGATCCAAAACATTTATTCGATTGATTGTTACAGATTGCATGTAGAACTATTTCACTTGTTGGAGCCATAGGGAGAACTTAGTTCCACTCCACAAGAAGCATCACAATTCGTCGTACTTTTACTTTGAAGAACTTGTATATTAATTAGTTTGTTAATGGTTTTTAAGTAACTAATTAGATTGGTGATATATGTCTTCAGCAGTACCTCAAGCTCGGAAAGCATCAGTGGCACGATTCCTTGAAAAACGGAAGGAAAGGTAGGTTGATCATGTTCGATCTTCATGGTTGATGAATCGAAGAACTAGTAATGTTTTGATAAGTACGATACTGTCGATAAAGCAATGTTCTGCCTGCTTGTCGGTACAGATTATCCTTTGATAGCTTGCTGAATGGTTTCTGCTTTACAGGGTGAATAATGCCATGCCCTACTCCACCTCCAAGAAAAACCATGAGACAGGTTGCGACCTTGAGAGTGCTAATGCATCGAGCATCTCTTCGTCACCTGATGTCAATCTTTCAAGTAATTGGTCAAGGACACCAAACTGTCCTTAATTGGTCAGATTTATGAAATGGTTGTATGAGCAAATGTGATTGGAGGAAGCCTTGCTTCAAAACTAAAATTTGTTCCCCTATCCAGCTTCATGATTGTGTAGTCTGGAAAAGGAGCTTACTGCTATAAAAAAGCTGATCGATTTTGGTTTCTTTTTCGTGTAATTCACCTTCTTCTTATCATTAATGTTCTTGCCACTATTCTCCTAATCCAGCTTGGTTGAGTAGTATTGTAATAAATGGAATGAGCTTATTAGGGTTGTAAATGAACCAAACGTTCGTGAACAAACTTGGTGTTTGGCTTGATAAGAACTTGTTTATGTTCGTTCAATATACATAAGATCAATTAAACAAACAAGTTTAAACAATTCATTAAACTAAACAAACAAGTTTGAACATATACGTGTTCAGCTCGTTAACGTTCGTGAATAATATTCGTGAACAATCATATTCATTAATAAAATTCTTATCAACATGCTAAATAAATAAAATAAAATAAATAAATAAGTTTGAATTATCAAACTCAATAATTAATCAAACAAGTAAAAATTTCAAACAATCAAATAAGTTTGAATTGAGAGCTCGATAACATCTAAACGAATCAAACTCAAGCCAAGCTTGAAGTGAGAGTTCGATAACATTTAAACGAATCAAGTTCAAGCTAAGTTTAAAACAAGCTCAAGCTCGTAAAAAATAAACCAAGTCAAAGCTTGAATAATCATTTCAAAAGTTTGGTTCATTTTAGGCTCGGCTTGACTTGGCTTGGTTACCTATCAAACAAACTTGAATATTCCAAAATTTGACTCGACTTAACTTGTTTACAGCCCTAGAGCTTATCATATCATTGTTCTTTATTTGCTGAATCTCGAGCCTAAGTAACTTGGAAGTAATATCTCTTTCTTAGCTTTGCTGTAACTCTAGATATATTCTATGATTCTGAGTAGATTCAAATCTGCATAACTGTTCTTCAAATTACCAGGATTAATCCTACATTTAACAATAACTATTCATCTTCATTATTGAGATTTACAGAAGTTTTCGCCTCCTTTTGGTATTTGGTGTTTGATGAGCAGAGAAATCCTCTTTTTTCTCAACCATAAAGCATTAAGAATTATAGTAATGCTGAAGAATACACTCACAAGAGATACAACTCAACTCCTTGTCATTGTCTTGAATTTTTTTTCTTTTTTCTTTTTGAAAGAAAAATCACTCCTTGTCATTGTTTTGTGCAATTAACGCTGGAACTGTAAACACATAAGTTGCAATTTACAAAAGTCACTCCACCTGAACTACAAAATTTTTAGAATATTTCCAATGTATACAAGGTATTTAATGTGAGCAGGTAAATTTCGATGCATTGTTCTTCGATACAAAGTCCTCTAAGCGCTTTCTTAAAGACCTTATGTGTATTACACATGCATTTTGTGCATATTCAAAGATCTGCATCTATTATCATCTCATCCACATTCTCCAGCCTTTTCTCCAACAAGGATTCAAAAAATGAGGTGCAGATCTTGGTCAGTGGAGGTAGAACATGGGAAGAACCACTGAATATGGTTTCCCATGGTCTTTCACTCGGGACAAATGGAACTTCTTGGAAATGGTTGTGTTTTGCATTTGAATTAGACAGATCTCCGTAAATTGATGTATACCCAAGCCTCTCTGCATAGTAAACAAAAACAATCCAAAATGATTAGATCTTTGTTGGTCCTACAACTAAATTTGCATACAACAACAAGAAACTAAGCAAAATCTTCCAAGAAAGATTAGTCTGGTATTATTTACCTGCTTCATCCTGTGCAGCTTGACTTTTCCGAGAATTCTTGCTAATTATGCCCTCTTCCTTGTGTGGATTGAAGATGGTGTATTCATGCTCGCCGTTCATAAAAACAAGCAAAAGTTGATTTACTCCATTTGTAGCTGAGCTTTCGTGAAGGGAAAGATTGGCAGGTAGAAAGGCTAGGCTACCACCTTTTGCCTGGATTGAAGGAAATAATAAGGCCACATTGAACTCTTCAATCCCCGCATCGAAGGAGTCGTAGTTTAACAACAAAATCCAATTCTAATACTTAGTAAATGTTAAAAGAGAAGTCAACATTAAACTAACCAAACAAAGGAACCAAAGTTATTATAACTAAATGGTTTGTTTACATGGAGATACAAGTAAAACAAAATTTTGGGAAAACAAAAAATGCTATTTGTGTGGAACTTCTATTAGGTTGCGGTGATCTTGATATCTAACAAGAAAACACTCACCATTTGAAAAAATAAGTTTGCAGAATGCACAACAGGCATCAGCAACCTCATCATAATTTAGTTGCAAAACAAACAAAAAATCAAGGATGTAGACGTGCTACCTTGGTCACTGTCCAAGTTGCTAAAGGAACAGGATCTTCCACATCGAAGAAAAATATTACCCCATTTCCTTTTGCATTAGAATCACCTGGTGAACTGAGAAGAGCTAAGATGGCGAATTGAGATTCATCATGGGAACAGCTTACGGCTGTAAGAAAAGGGAATTATCAACAAGGCAAAAGATTAAAATCTTCTAACTAATCAAAGAGAAAATAGTACAAAGTTTAAGAAATATTAAAAAATCTATAAATATTTAACATAATGTGAGCTTTGTTTGTAATCACAGACCATTTGCAAAGCCAACGGTAAGTTTATACTTGTCCAACAATGGACTGTTCTTGCTGCCTAATTTTGGACATTTGCAATTTATTAATATTAGCACCTGTATGCTAGAGACACTTGCAAAATAAAAGCTGATCTCAAATAATTAAGACTCAGATTGTTGTTGTATGGAACTGTTGCCATGAACATCTTCTTTTTTTTTAATTTCATTTTAATTTTCTGGTTATTTTAGTCTTGGATTTATACTAAGATCATTTAAGAGCCAAAAAATGCACACCTTCTGTAACAATCCCGTGAGACCAGTACAATGCCAATTTTGAAGTACTCCAAACCGAAAGCTGTGGCTTTGAGCCGTGTGTATAGGACACCAGATATTCTGATTCCCCAACAAATGAAAGCTTTGTAATTGGCTGTACAAGAAAAAGGAAAAAAATGACAGATGTAAGAACATTCACTGCCATTTGGATTTGCCATATGAAAATATAGACAAAATGATGATCACCGAAAATGTATCTCCAATCATAGCTACAAGTATATTGGAATCCGGATCCCATAATGTAATCATAGTCTCAGCTGCAATAGCAAGGACTGATCCATCGGCAGAAAAAGCAGCAGCCGTTAATGGTTTTCCCCTGTCATCAATTCAAATAAATTAATTGCATGGGAGTTCCACTGTGCTAAGCAAATAATTTCAAAAAATAGTTTAAAGGTTTCGCCAATAATTCAATTAAAATACAAGGCATCCTTTAAATTAAGAAACAGTATCTTTTTTTGTAATTAATGTATATACAAAATTGCAAGTTCCATACGCCCCATCAACTGGTTCAGTAATTTAATAATTCAAATGATAATGATAAAAATATAATAAAGGAAAAAACATTTCATTGGCAGCAAAATTTACTACTTGTATGAACCAACAGATTGGCATCTCCAACCAATTCTCTGCATCGATTCATTATTTCTGTCGGCATGAGAACCATGAACCCAAACCTGCAAAATAGATTACTCATTTAGTCATTATACACATACAATGAGGCAACAGAAAGAAAAGAGCCTAATAGACACTACCTTAAAATCACCACCGTAAGATGATGTGACGGCCATGTTGCGTCCAGGGCGAAATGCAAGAGATGAAACTTGAGCATCGCTACATCAGAAAATAAAGAAATTATAAAAAGGTGTTTTATTTTATCTGTTAGAGTGGAAGGTGTAAAGGGTAAAAGAAGTGCAAAGAAAGCATTAGTCAAGTAGTGAAAATATTGTCTTGGAGCTCAACAAAGGATAAGATTCATGTAACTGATTCCAAACAGTTGGGACAAACATGGGATGGCAGTAATGATAATGACGACAGTAACAACACAGAACCAAGAATCATTAAGCAGAAGAGAACAACTTGGCAACCAATCACTCAAAGAAGAGCTATGTCAATCCACAACCATATGGATCACTCAAAAGGATAAGCAACCATCAGCCCATAACCATATAGACCAGAAATGAAGTTTCAATATAAAATTGATCAACATTTAACTAATTCAAGATATTCAACCTCAATGAAAACATAGCTATATCCTCCATCCATACAATTTTTTTTGGATATGTCAACTTGAAGAATTTTTCTAACATGAGTAATGGTAACAATCAAACTAATCACTCTTTTCCAACAATTCAAAAAATTCAATATGCTGGACTAAGATATGTATAATTCAATCTGATCATTCAAGGATGCTTTTCAACATATTGCAAAAGAAATGCTTGAATGTACGGATACAATAACCAAATCATAAGCACCAAAACTACATAGAAATTAAAAACCAATGAAATTTCTGTTACATGAAACAGAAGTATCTAGAAAATTGGAAAGGAATTATGTTTATCTCACTGATATGAAAGACCACATTGGTGTGCCAAATTAAACACTTCTGCAATTCATATAAGCATAATGAATTCCAATTGACATCATAGAAAACTAAAAGATTGATGGTCCCTATTCACAAAGTTATGAAAGATTTATAGAATAAATAAACAAAAAAATAAAGAACAATAGATGAAGCTCTGTTTGTAGTCTTACCAGTGAGGCTCATATATGACAGTGGATAATAAGTACTCTGCCACTAGGGAACCACGAGTCCAGTATTTTAGACAAACCAAACCACCTAATTTTTCTTCAGGAATTGTGACATCAATGGTAGCCATTAAGGAGCCATCAAGAGAAATGGCTACAAGAGCCACATATAGCTGCAACCATCGAAGTACAAGTACATCCACAAAGCATTAGCCAAAAGTTCAAAGATCTATTTCACCAACTACAAGAATTATGATAGCTATCTATGTTGTCATGCAAAAGTACATATTACATGCTTAAAACTAATTATGATAGCAACCAAACAGATTTTAAGATTAACTCTCTCAAAATGCATCCCCGAGACATTATCTAATGAGGTGCAAATTCGTGATCTCGCTCTATAGAAACACAAGCTTCACACCAATACTAGCACGGTAGTTTAGCATGAATCTCAGAAATTATTTAGCTTTAAACTAAATTAAATCTCTATCTTGTCCCAGACAATCCATGACTGATTACTCCAGCAATAGAAACATATAATTCAATACCCCATAACTGCCACAAAGAGAGCCTGTGTGAGTTATGTCACATGCATTTCCAGTTTCCAGCAAATAGGAACCAATTGTGATACTTTCTAGCTTATATCTCTGACTATCTATGTGGCTGGCTAATCAGAATCAAAATGGATATTTCTGTACCCCATAACTGAGTTGTATCAAATATACTTGTTTATAGTTAATGGAGCCCAACAGTAACAGTGACATTTACAGAGCTAATTCCTGGAAGCAATAATGTCTTAGCTAAAAATGACCCTTAGAATCCATAAACAATGCAATTCCAATCAAGCTGTTTACAGAAATTTGGCAGTTGGTACAAATAATGCATTCTTTCCTAATGACAAACTATTCTCCAACAGCAAGAGGCTCTACAAATTAGAACTGCTGCTAAACTAGCAGCCTAATTATGCATGGACGCCTGACTCAAAGAACCGATACAACAATAGAACAAAAGTAAGGTAATAGCCATAACAGACAATACAGCACAGCAAATATATCTTGATGAGTTAATGCCTTACCATAACGTCATCCACAGGCTGAAAATTTCTTTTGCACACTTGGACCTAAGCAATAAAATAAGTATCATGAGAACTTACTTTTTCTTTAAAGGAAAAAAGAGATGTCAAACTCTAGATGATCATATGAGGATGCAAAAATAGACCCATAACTCTAGATGATCATATCAGGATGCAAAAATAGACCCATCACCTCTGAAACATCATGGTTGTCAAACAAGCTATAGAATTGTACACAATAATCTTCAGTGGAAACAGCAACTAATCCAGTTGTCTGCTCAAATGCAACTTGTGTGTAGGAGCCTTCATGTTTGAGAGGAAACGAAAAAGGAGGCTGAAGATATACTATAATATATCAACATATGGAAGTTTATCCAAGAAATGTTTTCAGTAAAATAAGCCAACAAAGTATTAATGTCTAAATCATATGGTATGACAAACCTTGATTCCCGATATGGATTTTAAGATATCCATTGTAGGCATTTTTAGCAGATGAATGTGATTATCTGAACAAGATACCTGGAAAAAAAATATGAATTAACATTGGCTTCCAAATTTCAACTAAATCAAAATGAACATCATGCAAAGCAGTACAAAGCAATAAAAAGTAGTGTGAGAAGTAGAAAAAATATAGAGGATCATCAATTCTGTATAGGATCATCAGTTGCCAATAATATGCAAAATTCCTGTAAATTTACTAAACATGACCTTCTTATTAAACATATAATAAAAAAATGAAAAAAAAAATCCCTCATTTTCAATGAAAAAATAATGTATTGATATTTAAGAAGTCCCCTTAGTTAAGGTGGATTCCTATTATGAGTTGGACTTCCTCTTTGGTGTTCAAATTATCGTAACAATCTCTCGCCTCCCTGTAGTCCCACATGATTGAGAACAAGGAGTCCCAATTAAAGTGTTTTGGTATTTTAGTCGGATTGAGCCTCACCTTGATTTCAACAACTCTAAATATATAGTGCCTAACACAGACTTCATCAGATTATGTACTCATCTATGCAAACCATATTTTTAATCAGTCTTCATTGGCACACTTAAATTAGCAATTTTAAGGTCGAGGATATGTTTAGATGAGAACACCAAGCATACCACTCAACAAGCAAACAACTGCAGCCTCAAGGCACAGAAATAAGCTCTTCTTCTGAAATTATCATGCTAACCTATCTTGAACAACTAGAGTTGAGAATATTTGCTCAGAGAGGTGAATAGTAGCACAAGAACACAGATAAGCAATCAGAAGTATACAGGTTCCAGGAATTCCTTGACCAGTTGCCTTAGCTTTCAATCTATTTATCAATTACCAGCATTACATTTGCCAGGGAATTACTTTTGCATATACCTAATTGAAATGGATTATATCATGCTAATTTTGATGAAAAAAGTAGCATTATTGTATATTCTTTAACATTATGAAAGTCTATAATGATTTTTCTTTGTCACATTTACAACTTCTGATTGTTATTTTGACATATTATGATCCTGTTTATTCAATCCATCATCCAGCCAACATTAAGTTTGAACATTAGAGATGTCAATGCTAGTTTCTAAACAATGCAAACTTACAAGCATCCAGAACCAAGACAGGATAAAATTGTCATATGCTAAAAAAGTAGAAACAGTCAATTAAAGTAAAACAGCATCCAATACACTAAACCTTGACCAATTAAAAGTAGCAAACAAAATGACTGATAGTTAGAAGCAAGTTAAAAAAGAAGACTCACACAAGAAAGGGAAGGATCTGGAGATTCAGTGAAATATAAAAGAGGTGATCCTAGTCGCGGCTTAAATTTTTTCTTTCCAGTATCAATCTGCCAAACCACAATAACTCCTTCATTCCCACCTGATAAATATTCATCAAAGGGTACACTTTCAGAACAAGGATGGCATTCAGAACTATGTAAAAGGAAAATTGAAAGATCAGGAAATTAAGCAAATAAAAGTCACTCATATTCTTTCTAAGGGTAGATGTATATTAACTACAGCTAATCAACTATCAATGAACGAATGCTAATATAATAATCCACAAAAAACTTCTAAAAGAAATAAACAGTAGGTATGAAGTATGCACAACCTGAATACAAATAAGCGCCGTCAGAGGAGAAGTGAAGAAACTTTACTTCACTAGGGTGCCAATGCCATGTTGTGCAGGAATCCGCATCATCATTATTTCTCACCCCAGGCTTTTCTTCATCAGCAGGATTCTTTGTGCCCTTGAGATTTTGTAAATTTTGAGCAAATTTCTCTCTCCCAAAATTGTACCATATCAAGATCCTTCCTGTGTCATCACCTCCAGCCACCATTCTCAGAGTTGAATGGAATGCAAGACATGTCAACTTTTTTGTGTGATGTAGTTTGATCTTTTTTATTTCGTCAAACCTAAAATTGTTTGCAGGAATTCTCCAAATATGAAGCTTTCTTTTGTTTGAGATACCTAAGAACTCCCCATTTTTACTTGCATATAATATCTCTGGATTTCTTGTCTGCAAGAATTAGATACCAATTTCATATAGTATTCTTGACCTGGTCTATTAGCTCAAATTGATAATTGTGATCCTTACAATCTAATAGGACAGAATAGTAGACATTAAATAGCGACAACTCAAATAAAAAATAAGCACATGAGCAGCAAGCTAAAGTTCTATTATCAACCTCAGCCAGTAGTCCTCCAACAGGCTTCTGGTTTTTTAAATTGTAAATTCGGACTTGCCCTCGTAATGCTTTCTTTTCACCAGCTGGTTTGTTTATGTCTTCAACTGAGAGAAATGCATAAAGATTAGATCCCTCTTCAGTGCTTCCAATGGTTGATAAACTTGGAATTACCTGCACGAATGTGATATCATGCTAAGAATGCCAATTTAAAGGACATAAAAAGGAAATTCATAAGGCCCAACCCAGAAATTCACGTAAGACATGAAAATAAAGGATGAAAAATCATCAACTTTATACTTACGATTCCATTCTAATTTTGGTATATGTGTATAGCTAAGAAATACAAATAAATTTCATGTAAAATTATATCACTGCTTTTTAAACAAAAGCAGAACATAATCCAAACTAACTTCATGCAAAATTAGCCCACTGCTTTTTAAAACAAAAGCAGAACATAATCCAAACTAACTTCAGACTGATATACATATGATTCTATTACACTTTTAGTATAACCAAGAAACTAAAAAAAAAAGCACATAAAATTAGCCCATTGTCATCCCCTTTAAAACATAAGCAGCATATTCTGCAAACTCGCAAGATTCTTAGGAGTTAGGACTGAGTTTCGAACCAATGTTAAAAAAAAATCTCGACCGCAATCCACCTTGACGTGCAACACGACGGATGAAGCCCTTATTTTGAATCATGGTAGAAGGAAGACGAGAAGAAACACACTACGTGGAATGAAATTCCTACTTACCATAGAATGGACCGGAAGCTGGACCTTCACCTTCTTTATCAACTCAGCTGAGGCAAAATCCCAGTGACAGATAGTCCCATCCAATGAGGAAGTCCAGCAATAGCTCATGAACTTACTCGAAGGCGCGGCCACTGGCACTACAACGACAGAAGTGACGCGGTCACTGTGTCCACCCTCCAATTCTGTGATCTGAGGCATAAAAGATCGAATTTTAAACACCAAATAGTATGTCCTTCCACAAAAGAGATACGGAAAATACAAAAAAGTTGAAATTGGCCGAGTAACCTGCATTCCGGTGGAGGCACTAAAGATGGAGACAGTGCAACCGGTGCAGACCAAGAGCTTTTTGCCATCCTGGGAGAAGGCAGGAGGCGAGGCAACGAATCTCTGGCCGCCAGTGATCATTGGGCCGCTCGCCGTTGATGTTGGAACCTAGGAACGGCGAGCACAAGAAACTGTACAAAACGGGAGCGGCGGCGGCCGTCGGATTTTAGGTCAGGCTCGCGCGGGACAAAAGCGGGAGCGGCGGTCGGAAGGGTTTTAGGTTTCGGATTAAAATGAGCCAGGTTAGAAAAAGAAATCCATTTTTTTAAATATATTCGGTCGACTGTTAAAAAATATAAAAATTGAGGAAAAGGAATTAAAAATAAAAGTCTGAGATAGAGTGACAGATCTAACCGATAAAAGAGAGATGAATTTGCGATGACAACAAATGAAATATTTAAGTATTTTTATCAATTTATTTTAGAATTAATATAAAAAAATTAATTATGAAAATTAATTTAATTATTTCGAATAATAATCAATATATAAGAAAAAAATATAATAAGAAAGAATTATCGTAAACCTGAGTTTAAATTTTAATCAAGATATATTATATTAGGAAGTTTAAAAAATTGGTGACATTGACATGTAGGATTTATCTGTTATTGATAATATATATATATATATATATAAGATTAGGTTGATTATCTCTAAATTAATAAAAATTAAATAAAATTCTCAAAAAAAAAAGAAATAAGAATGAATAATCTGTTAATAATTGAATTAAATAGATTAAATTAAAATTGAATAAATTAATTTTTTTTCAATTATTTATCAAATCACATTCTTTATCTTTTTATTGTTCATCTAAATAAACTTCAAATCACTTTTTACTGTATTATTCATTTTCAAAAATTAATAATATAATATTACTATTTCTAAAAACCAATAATACAGTGTTATTGATTTTTCGTATTTCTAATTTTCAAAAATCAATAGTATTTATGGTTTTTCATATTATTGATTTCTGAAAATCAATAATACAATGTTACTGATTTTTTGTATTATTGATTTTTTAAAATCAATAACACGGTTTATTTTCAAAAATTAGAATACAGTTAATTTTTGAAAATTAATAATACCGTGTTTTGTTAATTTTTAAAAATTAATAATACAGTAAAAAATGATTCATAAATTTTTTCGGATGAATAATAAAAAGAAAGAAAAAGAAGGGTAAAATAAAAAATTCACTCACGAAAATTATAGGATTTGGACAAATCCCAAACTACATATGTGAAGAGAAAAACACATTAACCTATACATTTTGATAGATTGCCGGCTTATTTTTAACTAACAAAACTTTTTATCATTATTATGATTTATATCAGGTCAATTGATGGATACTCAAATCTATCCCGATAGAGAATTGTATTAAAGAATAAATCATTGGTGACATGATAAATATAGTCACAAACCTCTTGGATCACTTCGAGAAAGCTCCAAACCGTGCAAATGGAGGTGGTCCGTCGGTCCTGAAAAGACAACAAAGGAGACCTAAATGTCAGTAGGACTGCCGGGATGATTCAGGCGGAATTTTTCCGACGCTCAAGTTAATAAATCCGGTAGAGGAAAAGGAAAAACAGTATTGAAAAAAGGGGCTCCGTCCTTCCTCCTTTTTTTCCTCCTCCCTTTCTTTCTCGGATACGTAGGGGAGTGGTTCTTTTATACTTTCTTTCTACCGTATTTCATCTATGAAACATTAATGACAGGTATGGGGGGTTACACATCTCATCGTATCTTTTACGTATGATAAGAGTATGACATGTGCTCCACGAGACCTCTTCAGGTCTTGTCTTTTCAATATTCCCTGATAATGAGCCTAGGCCTTATGTATCTAGGTCTTGAATTACTTGGGTTTTACTTTGCGGGGGTTTAGGAACCCGAATATGATTCTCTTAATTGGAGAGTTGTTCTAGATTGGTCCCGATCGGGGAACGCTCAATTGAAAATAGCTTCGATCGGAAATAATCTCGGTTGATGGATAAGGTCCCGATCGGGGAATGCCCGATTGAAAATGGCCTCGATCGGAGATAATCTTGGTTGATGGAGAGGGTCTCGATAGGGGAACGTCCGGTTGAAAATGACCCCGATCGGAGATAATCTCGATTGATTGAGAGGGTCCCGATCGGAAAACGCTCGGTTGGAGATCTTGCAATTTTACTATCGACGCATGTTCAATTTATAAGTAATGAGAGACGTGGGCATGTCCATGTTGCCCACTTCTCATTGGGACAAATGTTCATCTTACCCCTTGTTATATTCTCATTATATAAGGTGCGTCCAAGAGTGATAGAAGGTGATAGAGATACGTGAAATAAGCTTTCACGGTGCAAAATCTGTAAGTTTGATTCTCTTCAAGAGAAAAGAGCTACATTTATTTTGTCGAGAGATTTGATTCGTGGATACGTTCGAGAAGGTTCCTCGTTCTCGTGGTAATCTTCTCGCCGACAACAAGTTTTCTTCTTTCTTCTCCGAATTCTTCATATGATTCTCGCTCGTCGATCCACCGTAAGTTTTTACAATTCTATTTATTCATGCATTTAAATCTACAATGGTATCAGAGTTTGTAGTTTCTTATTAAATGCATGTTTTATTACCTCTGTAAAATGATTTCGCTGTCGAAATTGTGAGTTGTTGGTAAACGCCACTTTCGCTGTTGTTGTCACTGTTTGTTGTCGTCAGTGGGCGAAATCGCTATTGGATTGCGATTTATCATTGTGGCTTGGCGAACTCGTGACCGATGTCGCGATCCGTTGTCTCCGTCGGGCTCAAGGCCAATGATCGGCAACAGTCGCCGACTACCGCGTTCGTCGTGGAAGGGATGTTGGCGGTTGTATTGCGTCAGAGGGCCACTGGCGACCAGCATCAGACGCCGAAAAAGGCCAGCGACTGCCTCGGTAGGCTGGCGGTTGAGTGACATGGTCAGCACCCACGCATTCGTCATTGTGAGTGCAGCGTGCAGTGTGGGCGGCGTGCGATGAAGAAAATAGGGGAGAAAGAAAAAATCGAGAGAGAAAAAAAATAAGATCGTGTTGGGAAGAAAATTTTGATTTTAATAAATCAAAAACAAAATATTTTTCCTCTCTCAACGAAACGAGCAGTAAAAAAAACAAGAGGTTAGTTATTTTGTTTGGGTTAATTATTGCATGTTGTAATTAATTAGAAATCTGATTTAATTTATTCATGGATCAATTAATTGAATTTATTTTTTTTAATTAATTGGGTCGGAATATGGTTCAAGACTAGTTTAGTCTGGTTCAAATTATTAGTTGATTTAACCAGAAAAATTTAGTTCGAACCAGAGTCGATCTGATTCAAACTGATTTGTTTAATCAGATCAGTTTAATTCTATGAGACTAGTTTTTGAATCAGATTGAGCTGGATTTAATCTGATTGGACCATATTTAATTAAATGAGTTAGATTTATTCTAATGGGCCAGATATAATCAAATGAGTCAGATTGATTAATGGGTCAAAATTAATTAAATGGGCTTAGGTTTAAACAACAATAACATAGGTAATACATCCTTGTCAATTAGATTAGTTATAACAAGGAAAATAAACCAAACTCAGGATCTGATTTCCAATCGGCCGGTCCAATTATCAATCAACTGGAGTTCCTCAAATAAAGAAAATTTATTTTTCTTATTTGCTTATGTATTCTACATATATTTGTTCTATGCATATGTGTGAATTGA
>JBBUKS010000055.1:1027326-1058340 GCA_038050645.1 Hedychium gardnerianum | reverse complement strand
TAATGCTAGTTAATGGTATACAATTTGAATAAATTATTGAGTTATATGATAGTTACTTTAATGATGATGCATATAGACAATATGATACAATATCTAAATTTGACAACACATGCTCCGGGACAAAGGTATAATGGTTAGATTTTTCAATGAATAATTAAGAAATCTAAGGTTCGAATCTCAATTGAGATTTATTGTAGGAGATTTTAATACGTTTCTAAATTAGACGGATTTTTTCATCTATGAAGCCTTTGTTTTCTTGTAGTGTCTGGGTCATAGTCGGAGAAGTTAATTTGCCCGGACATAGGCTGGTTGTCTTGGTCATCAAAAAGGGCAAAGCCATGTTGGATGACATGGAGATTGTCAACGTTGTACTTGTAGAAAATGGGAACATGGGATACTCATGTTCCCCATTCATCTTAGGGACGAAATGTCTCAAATACCTTTAGGTTAATTCCCTTTATAAGGGGAGCGTCTAAGGAAAAGTTGAGGGGATGATGAGATAGGTTTTCATCATGAAAAAAAAAAAGATTCAGACAAGGGATTTGATTCGTGGATTTTTCGTGAAGGTTGCTCGCGTGATCTTCTCACTGACGACAAGTTTTTTCCTTCCTCTCCGTTTCCGTCACTGCAATAAGGTATGATTTGTTTCGTACAAGTTCATTACAATTCCTACATTGGTATCAAAGCAGTAGATTTATATCGAGTTGTCATTTATCGTCGCTGATCACGCCGCAACAAGTCACGGAGGTGACTGAACAATCCGAGATTTATCTTGAAATATAATTTTCCCATGCTCCCGTGGCTGATGGTTTTTGTTACATCAATGGAACGCCGACAATAGAGTCATGGAAGAGCCACGTCTCTCTCCATCGCCGAACTATCATAGGCGCTGTTGATGATCGACTTTTGTGGCCGGAGATCGCCAACGACCGCATCGAATGGGCGATAACGCTCCTATTAGAGATATTTTTTGATTTTATTAAATCAAAAAGTAAATAAAAAAAACAAAACGGATCAGTTTCATTTTTATTTTTTTTAAAACAAAAAAATATATTAAAAAAACAGTTCGTTTTTTTTGTTTCTGCTGAAGAAAATATATATATATATATATATATATATAAATGAAAAACGTGAGTTATATATATAAATAAAAACAGAATATTAAAAAAAAATTATTTTGTTTTTCTAATAAACTTGGGCTGAATTCTATCATGGGTAATTTTAAATTAATGGATTCAGTTTACTTGAAATGGCCGGATTTGGTTCAAACCATTAGTTGGTTTAACCAAATCAGATGGGTTCATTTAAATCCAAGTCTGGTTCAAACTCAAGTCTAGTTTAAAATCATTAGTTGGTTTAACTAGACCAGTTTGGTCCAAACCTGAATCAGTCGTATTTAAAAGTGGTTTGTTTAATCATACCAATATGATTCAATCAAACCTGATTGAATTCAATTGAGATTAGTTTGATTAAAATGGCCTGGGCTAATTTTGATTTAGCCGTTTTTTCCCTAGATTCGATCAAATGGGTAAGATTTGTTCTAATGAGTCATATTTGATCAAATAAGTCAGATTTATTCTAATAGGCCAGATTTGATCAATTGGGCCAAATTAACTAATGAGTCAGAATTAATTAAATGAGCTTAGGTTTAACAATAACAACAATAACAACAATAACAATAGAGATTTTTGTCCAATTAGATTAATTCTAACGAAGACAATAGACCGAGCTAATGCTCAGGACTTGGTTTTTATAATCGACTGGTCCAATGTGTCGGTCAACTGAAGCTCCTCAAATAAAGAAAATCTGTTTTTCTTATTTGCTGATGTATTATGCATATATTTGTTCTATGCATATGTGTGAGTTGAATTTAAACGATTTTATTACTGGTTTGTCGGTTTTATACTGACATTATTATTTTCAATTTCAGATGCCCAAGATTATATGCACGATGACTCGTCGCAATATGCGACAAAATGAGCTAAGGGAGGAGATTGAGGAGATTCAATATGACCCGGTTTATGGACTCAGAGGACATATTGGATGACTCAATCGACTGGTTTGGAAGCTTGAGTATGAAGAGTTTCCAATCCTCGAGAATTGTCGGATCTGAGCATTGATTAAATCATTGTCAGGGCATCCCAAGGTGGCAACACACCATATATGGGGGCGCTTTCAAGGGCGTATCTCATATGCTGAGTTGTGTGTGGAGCTGCTTCACAATGTAGAGGATTCTGAAGAGTCTGAGAAGGATCCAGAAGAGAATCCTGAAGAGTCTGAGGAGGATCCAGAAGAGGATCCCGTAGAGTCTGAGGAGGACCCAAAGGAGGATCCAGAAGAGTTTGTGGAGGATCTAGAAATGGATCTGAATGAGGACTCAATGGAGAATCTTGAAGTTGATCTTGCCCTAATCGAGTCCGGAATGAATGGGATAATATTGTCCACTGCACTAATAGTTTTCCTAGTGGAAGTGGTGTTAACTTATCTATGTTATTAGAGTTTTGTTACTGTCGTTATGTACGAACAAGTATTAACTCATTTAGTTTATGAAAATAATATAGTAGAAACTGTTATTTTGTACAAACAGTGTTATATTTTATGAAAAGTTATATTATGTGTTAACAAACTTGAAGATAATTAGTTCAAATGATTAGTTCATGACTAATACAATGATTAGTTCATTTGATGGAGTGCGTATAATAGAATTGATCAATGTTGATTGAATTGGATCATATGAATGATGAGTGATAACATAGTTATCATTTGATTTTATAAACCAATTCAAATTTATATTGAGTCAATTATAAATTACATACATATGAATTACACTGAATATCTAAATAATTTATTTATGTATAATAGATCATGTCTACCAAGAACATCATAGCTGAACTCAATAAAGGAGACAAATTAAATAGGGATAACTACAAAATATGGCACCTCAAGATACAATATGTTCTTGAGGAACAAGAAGTTCTAGAGGCAGTAAATCAATTTATGGAAGAACCTGCTGATGGTTCTACAACTCAGCATAAACGTGATCTTGATGCTTATAAGGTATGGAAGAAAAAATACTTCACTACTAAGGGAATATTGATTAGTTCAATGATAAACGACCTAGTATTTGAATATAAGTCATTACCATCAACTCATGCAGTCTGGGTTGCCCTAAGAGAGAAATATAGTGGAGTTTGCTTGAGTAAGCTTCGTCAGCTAATAATTAAGTTTGACAGCTGCAAGAAGCGCCCAAATATTTTTATAACCCAACATCTGAGGTAGTAGGAGAAAAATATCGTAACATGTTATTCATACCACATGTGCTATAGCGACCATAAAGGTAGTAGGAGAATGGATCTCTGCTTCTCTATTATGTGAGACCCTTGAGATTATAAGTTAATTTCAGTTTTATCCTAAGTGACTATTTAGCTGTCTACTTGAAGTTCTAATAAATGACTGCTACTTTAGCGTGTATCCTATGACTATGGAGATTCGGTCTATGGAGCATAACTAGGAAATTGACTGATTTGAATGAATAGATTTTAGCTAAAAAGGTTGACATAATAATCATTATGAGGGATTAGAGATGTTCATATTGATGTAAATGATTTAATCTGGGGTAAAAGTAAGATATTGATGTCTCTTATTCGTTTTACAGAACAGCTATGTAAGGTGTAACAATATTCATAGCAATAATTGTTAGGACCGAAGGAATTTAGATATCTCTACAATGGTATGATATTGTCCACTTTGGGCTTAGGTCCTCATGGTTTTGCTCTTGGGCTCTACCCAAAAGGCATCATACCAATGGAGAGATCTTTCTCTTATAAGTCCATGATCTTTCTCATGTGTTTTCAATGTGTGACTTTGTTTGCAACCTTGCAACCCCAATAGTAATTGCTCAGTGTGATTGTCGTCGCATGAATTATATTTTTCTCAAGTGTGAAAGTGATTGTTCTTATATTAGTCTTTTGTGACTTAATTCTTAGATGGTCTTGTGACTTGATTCATATTTTGTCTTGTCTTTGTGACATGATTCTATCTTAGTCTTGGTGACTTGCCTTGGACGAGTGAGAGATATAAGTAATGGGAGACGTGGGCATGCCCATGTTGCCCACTTCTCATTGGGACAAATGTTCATCTTACCCTTAGTTATATTCTCATTATATAAGGTGCGTCCAAGGATGATAAAAGGTGATAGAGATACGTGAAATAAATTTTTACGGTGCAGAATATGTAAGTTTGATTCTCTTCAAGAGAAAAGAGGAATGTTTATTTTGTCAAGAGATTTGATTCGTGGATACGTTTGAGAAGGTTCCTCGTTCTCGTGGTGATCTTCTCGTCAACGGTAAGTTTTCTTCTCTTTTCTCTGAGTTCTGCGTCCGATTCCCGCTCGTCGATTTACTGTAAATTTTTACAATTTTATTTATTCATACATTTAAATTTACACAATTAATTGTAGGCCTCAGAGACTACCTTAACCCGTATCATTTAAAATATAATAATATAATTCGGAGTAGTCATAGACGATAAAATATCAGAATCACATCACCTCCGATTCAATTTAATCAGATAAAATCAATATATTAAATCTTAAATTCGAAATTAAATCGAATTAATTAATATTTTTATAAAATAAATAACATTTTAAATTAATAGAACCAAATTTTCGATTTCAGTTGGGTTGATAGATTAATTCAGCTGTACGGATATTTTACTCGGCTATAAATTTGTTTTTTTTTTAAAACCAATCAACTTGTTTTCCAGCCCAATAAAGCAATAGAGTTTAATAAATTAGTATAATTCAACAGGAAACTACTGAGGAAATTAAAGGCAGAAAAAATTCATAAAAAAAACTGTGATTTTTTTATAAAAGAAAATTAAATATAAAAAAGAAAATTAAAAATTAAAAAAGATTTGTTATTTTTAAAAGGGGAATAAATAAATAAATTGGAAAACTTCTTCTTTTTAGTTTTTCTTTCGTTAAAATAAACTATAATTGCAATTTTTTTCTATAATTTTTTCTCCTGAGCCTAAATTAAATTACGCAGAGTGTTTACATATGAGAACTCATGACGAGCCCAACTTTTGCTCGAGCCACCTTCTCCATCTCCCTACTGCCCGCTCTCCGCTCCGCCGCCGCCGCCGCCGCCGCCGACGTCCGTCTCGTTCAGCGCGTCCATGCGTCCATCATCACCTCCGGCGCTTCCGCGGACCGGTTCGTCGTCAACAACCTCATAACTGTGTACTCCAAATGTGGCTCCCTCTCCTGGGCCCGTCGCCTGTTCGATCAAACGCCCCACCGGGACTCCGTCACCTGGAACTCTCTCCTCTCCGCTTACGCCCTCCACGGACACTCCTCCGATGCCTTTCACCTCTTCCACCTCCTCCTATCCTCTCCCTCCGTGCCCCCCACCCGCCTAACCTTCACTCCCCTCCTCAAGCTCTGCTCAGCTTCCTCTGACCTCATCCCCACGGCCCAAGCACTTCATTCCATGGTCATCAAGATTGGTTTCGCTTCTGATGAGATGGTGTCTAGTGCTTTGGTAAATGTATACTCCAAGTACGGTTTTTTACGAGAGGCTCGTTATATATTTGATGAAATGGAAGAACGGGATGTGGTGTTGTGGAATATCATGATCAAGAGTTACACTCAATTGGGTCTTGTCCAAGAGGCCTGCCTTTTGTTCGCCGAGTTACATCGAAGTGAAGTCCTGCGACCTGATGAGAACACTGTTCGGTGCATTCTTATGGTTCAGAGATCAGATGAACTATTTGAGCAAGTTCAGGCATATGGTATTAAGAGATGTTTCTTGGAAAACTTTTCTGATGTCTTAAGTCGGAACAAGTTAAGTTCTGACCTTGTCAAGGCTGGAGATTATCTTAGAGTTCTGAAGAACTTTATAGAGATGGCCAGGTTGAATTTAAATTATGACAATGTGACATTCGTGATTGTACTGAGTGCCGTTGCTAATGGAGAGCATTTTGAAGTAGCTGAACAGTTCCATGGATTGATCAAGAAGTTGGGGATGTGTTCAGATGTTTCTGTATCAAATAGTCTTTTAAACATTTATGCTAAAATGGGTAGCTTGAATCGTGCAAGGCAGATATTTGAGGAGATGGAAGAGTTGGACTTGGTTTCATGGAACACGATGATATCGGTGTTTGCACAGAATTTCATGGAGGCGGAATCTGTTGAACTTTTCATAGAAATGTTAAGTCTTGGATTGCTTCCTGATCAGTTTACTTTAGCAAGTATTCTTAAAGCTTGCTCAGGGATTAACATAAAGAGTTCCTTGCATGAACAAATTCATGGTTTTTTGCTAAAGCAAGGTCAGATTAATGACATTTTTGTATTGACTGCATTAGTTGATGCACACGCTAAGAGGGGCAGGATGGAAGAAGCAGAGATCCTCTTTAGAGGGATGGATTCATTTGATCTGACTTCTTGTAATGCCCTACTTGCGGGTTATGTGGCAAATAATAATTCTAGCAAAGCTTTAGACTTATTCAGTTTAACAATAAAAGCCTGTGAAAGACCAAATGATTTCACTTTAGCAACTGTTCTCAAAGGTTGCAGTAAATTAGTTGCTCTCGAACAAGGGCAGCAAGTCCATGCATTTGCAATAAAACTTGGTTTTGTTTCAGATATGTGTGTCAGCAGTGGGATACTAGACATGTATGTTAAATGTGGCCATGTTGAGGATGCAACTTCAATCTTCAGTGACATCTCTACTCCAGATGATGTTGCTTGGACTGCAATGATCTCTGGATGCGTGGAGAATGGAGACGACGAGTATGCCCTTAATTTGTACCACCAAATGAGGCAGTCTGGGGTCAGGCCTGATGAATATACTTTGGCCTCACTAATTAAGGCTTGTTCTTGCTTGGCTGCATTAGGTCTAGGAAAACAAATACATGGAAATGCTATAAAGTTTGGTCGTTCAGCTGACCCTTTTGTAGGGACTACTGTGTTGGATATGTATGCAAAATGTGGAAACATCGAGGATTCATTGTGTCTGTTTGAGAGGATGATACCCACAAATATAGCCTCCTGGAATGTGCTGTTACTTGGTCTTGCTCAACATGGTAAAGGAAAAGAGGCTCTTAACCTTTTCAAGCATATGATGTCACAGGGCTTGCAGCCTGACAAGATCACACTTTTAGGTGTCCTCTCGGCTTGTAGCCATTCAGGGTTGGTCTCTGAGGCTTATGGATACTTTAACTCCATGAGTAAAGATTATTGCATTGAGCCTGAAGTAGAGCACTATTCTTGCCTTGTGGATGCCCTTGGTCGTGCAGGTCTTCTTCGGGATGCAGAAGAGATAATGGAGACAATGCCTTTCAATGCTTCAACACCCATGTACAGAGCACTGCTTGGTGCTTGTAGGATTCAAGGGAACATGGATATTGGACAAAGGATCGCAACTAAGCTTTTGGAGCTTGAACCACTTGATTCTTCTGCATATATTCTTCTTTCAAATATATATGCTTCTGCAAATAGATGGAATGATGTAAACAAAGCCAGAAAAACTATGGCAAACATGAACATCAAAAAGGATCCCGGCTCTAGCTGGATCGAGGTGAAGAGCAAGATCCATTTGTTTGTAGCAGATGATGTATCTCATCCTGAAATAGCTGCAATATACCAGGAGCTAGAAGATTTGATCAGAAGAATCAAAGACAAGGGTTATATCCCTGATACACACTGTGTGCTTTTAGATGTCCTGGAAGAAGAGAAGGAGCGAACACTGTACTACCACAGCGAGAAACTTGCAATTGTTTATGGTCTTATAAGTACCCCAGCATCATCAAAAATTCTAGTGATAAAAAATCTTCGGGTTTGCGGGGATTGTCATAATGCAATCAAATATATATCGAAGGTTGCAACAAGGGAAATTGTGTTAAGAGATGCAAGCCGGTTTCATCGCTTTAAAGATGGAACATGTACTTGTGGAGATTATTGGTGACCATCAGTTTTTTTTCTTTCTTGAAAGGTGCCTTCTTCTGTCCTTGCACATTAGTTTTAAATGGAGCTTATGAATGTCTCTTTGATAATGACATATGAAGTTTAACCAAATGACAGATGGAATGAACAGTATTCATGAAGCACAAACAAGATCACTTAATTATTTGAAGCTCGCATGGAGTTGGGGTTGACTTGTAAATAGTTGGGTTGCTACTGTTGCTGCTGCTGATGGTGGAGTTGGGGCTGATTCTTTGCCATGGCATACATACTATTCTCTCAGTTCATATTTCTGAAGATACTAGAAAAGGGAAGAAAGGCGGATATAAAATGAAGAGAAAGAAAGGTAAGAAAATATTAAAAAGACAAAAATACCTTCACCTTTTTCCTTGAATCACTTCTGGTGAACAACCCAAATCCTCCATCTGCCCACTAGAGTTTCTTCAGTTCCCAATTTTATTGCTTTACAACTTGACTAAAGAATTAGCATAACAATCAAGTAATATTTTCTGAAGATTGTTGGCATTACCGTTATTTCAAATGTGCTATTTGAGATCATTGTTAACATTTTCTCTTGTTCAGCTGATAGAAATGCATGTATTTTGGTTGATCACCACAGATATTCATCATACCTTACTGGCCAATGCAAAGTGAAGATAAGGGTGGCACAGAATTTGCTTCAGGTAAGCATGGAAGTGGATTAAATGACCTCCACAGAGGATGAACTCAAACACTAAGCTGTTACTTGATGCTTGCAGGTGTATCTAAGGAACCCTGAACTGATGTAGTGATCACTGAATACCACCCAATTCTTTTGTGAGTGCCAAAAAGGATAATTGAATTTTTATGTAGTGATCACTGCATATCACTGGAACGAGTTTAGGGTACTATAATAATATATTGGAAGCAGACTTGATTTTTAAATATCAAATGGTTGCTCTATATTGTTCCTTTTCAGTTGGCAACAAATTTTGCTTTCATTGCATTGATTGATATTCATTAATTTTATCATCAGTGCCAGTGGAGGGGCCTCGAATCTGAGCACGCCAAGACTCTAGCTGCCGTCGAGAGATACACCGGAGATCCAACGGAAGATGTGGCGGAGCAACAGCAGCCTTCAGTCCTTTGAGGTGCAAGGATTCAAGGACTTGGCCTTCGTTGATAGATTTAGACTTGGCATTGATAGAAGGACAATAAACTCAATGATACATGGATTGGTTAATGGTGATGGAGTAGAACAGTTTGTTTCTTATCTTTGTTGCACCAATGCTCTTGTTGGATAACTGAAGAAGTTTATAGCTAATAAACATGAGTTTACTGTTTCGATACTATAAAATTCTCGACTTCACAGTTTGAGTAGAAAATCACTGAACTAATCTATGGTTTGCTCGAAAGAAACTTCTAATATTCACTCATTTATCGATCTTATATTATCGTTCTAATTTTATAATTTTTAGTTTTGACAAGTGAAGTAAAATTTTGATACATTTTAGGGGGCAAGTGAAATTTATGATAAACTTTAGGGTGTAAGTGAAATTTGCTGCATGTCAAACATTCTTTCGTAAAAAGCTTATGTATCCCCTCGTGATCTAAGTCGTCGCTCGAGCCCCGAAACGGCGCTTCTACACACCGGTCACCATTTCGTGGAAGAAACCTCGGCGGCGCCTCCCAATCCCCAACCCTAAAGCTCCCGGAAAGCTGTGAGCTGATCGACCTTCCTCCCTCGCCCTCTTCCGTTGATCCCTTCGCTAGCCGCAAGGATCGAGAATGATCCTGCCGGTGGTGAAGCTCGGGACGTTGGTTCTGAAAACCGTCTGCAAGCCCATCGCTAACAGGCTTAAGAAGGAGGCTGGTCGTCACCCTAAATTTCGCCAGCTTATTGTCAACCTCGCTCAGGTCTTCAGCTTCCGCGTTTTGTGACCCATGATATTTTCATTTACGTAGGGATTCTAGATTTAGGGGTAAATTCTTTTTCTATTGAATGCGTTCTTAGATGTGTGATTATTGCTCTTTCTTATCTACCTAATCATGGAACTTCGAGGACTTGCTCAAATTTTAGATTTATCTGATACGTTTTTTCGTCCATAGATTGAAACAGACGATCGATTTATAGGATAACTAGCGCCAGTGGTTTGATGTAGAGACCTTATTTCCTGAGAAAATTTGGTATATTAAAAAATATGATGCATCAAGCAATGCAATTCTTTGCTAACGAATTGATAGTGATTGTAGTCGTGATTTTGTTTTTCTTCTTTGGGCAAACAGCCGATCAAATTTCTCTTGAAACCATCCAAATGGTATATTTAGATGAATGAACAGAACAAAAGCAGGCGAACCTACCACATATGAGTGTACCAACTACACGTCTTACAAGAACGAAGCCAAGCTTGATGTCCAGTGAAATATCTAGTAATAGAAATGTCAATTGAAAGAATAATTTGTGGAGATGACAAAGTCATGGAAGTTAACATGGTTTCTCATATCCCAGATATGCATTGGGAAATAATATCTGTCAATGTTTGAGGCGATGCTATTCTATTGTGTATTTGGGTTAAGATTGGAGATGGTAACTGCCAACTTAGATTCTGCAAAATGAGTTCCAAACCTATCAAGTCAGCACCTAGAAAACTGATAAAGGTGATCCTGTTTGTCAATTTGATGCTTTGTTTGCTGAGGACTTTAGAGTAGCAACAAAATGTGGATTTTAGTGAGATTGAATTCCCAAATTGATCAGGTCAGTTTATTTTCACATCCAGGTTCAATAGCAGTAAATACTAATTAGACAAAGAAGTTGCAAAAAGTTACATATTTTATCATAAAAAATGCTAACATTCAATTTGAGATTTGATTTATCTGAATAAAACCGCACATGCTTGTCCAAAACCAAGCAGGCACAAGGGGAATGCTTTAGTTTAGTTGACAGGATGCTCCTTCTAAGAACAAAGATAGGTTGTCACGTAAGGCATTTACTTGTTTTTTTTCCCTTAAGGTTTTACAATTTTTTTTTTACTTTCATAAAGTTTTGTTTATATTTTTTACATAGTAAATCTTAATTTTTTAGTCAGGTTTAGTTTGACCAAACTAAATCCAACTTGATTTTTTTATTAATATTAGGCAGGAATTATAGTTAGATTTGTGTTTCTTAGTTTAGTAAATTTTCCCTAGATTCAAAATATATTTTATAGCATATATTAATTATATTTGACTACTATTTGAGTAGGCTTCTCATATCCAAATCTGGTGCCAAACCGAAGCTAGAGTAAATTCCCAATTTCTTTTTGGTCGAGCTAGATTTCCAATTTTTTCTCACCTCTAGTCCTGCTATCTCCAACTCTTCTATGTCTTGATCTAGCTTCGCTTTATATAGTGTCATGCAGGTCTATGATTTATATGTCTTTTCTATAATTTTCATGATGTATCTAATATACATCTAGAATCATAGTTATGGTACTTGTTTATTATGTACCATATGCTCTAACATTAGTTTAACAATGTGTTGTTGAATCTTAACTTTAACAGACCAATCACCGCATCACAACAAATGTACAACGACGAATTTATGGTCATGCTACCGATGTTGAGATTCGACCATTGAATGAGGAGAAAGCTGTTCAAGCTGCTTCAGATCTTATTGGAGAACTTTTTGTATTTTCAGTATGTAGCTACCCTAAATTCTCTATGACTATATGAAGCTTTATGGGATTTTGGGATTATTATGTCCATATGAAGCTGTTGATTTTCTTATTTGCCTTCGATTTTATTTTATAAATTATAGCCTTGCAAAATTTAGAAAATGACATGTATGCTATTATAACTAATATATACTAGTCAACCATGTGACTTGGTATATTGACATTTTAATTTGTATTTTTGCATATTGTTATCTGGTTTAGAAAATTTTCAATTGAGATTAAGATTTTTCAAAACAAGACAAGATAAACTTTAACTTCATGAAAACTATGTTTTATCAAGTGTCTATGAATTTATTATATCTTGTATGATTTAATTAATATTCAAAACATTTGACTGCTAGTTGAATTCATGGTTTGAAATTTTGTACCAAGTCAGTGTTGCAGTTCTCGGTCAGAATCATGCCGGACACGGTGCTGGAAGTTGTGGTATATATTTGGTTGGCAATCAGCCTTCCATTCCCTCAAAGAGGGAAAATTTGAAAATTGCTTTAGAAATTGAGTGTTATTAGATTGTTTTATGCTTGATTTTTGTTTTTGTGCTTTTCAAAGGTAGGTATTATTTGCATAAGACAGCGTGGTAAGATAATCTTGAAAACTGCCATAGTTATTGTGGCTGATCTGTTTTTTTTCATGATTTCTTGTGTTCTAATGTACAGATGTCAAACTATACTTCTATATTTATAGTCAAGAATCAGAATCACCTTTACAACTTTGGCTAAGTAGGTGGGCGGTGCTGCTCTTATATTTGAGGTGCAAAGAAGTGCAAGATCAGAAGCTAGAAAAGAGGAAATCCGCAGGCAGGAAATTCAGGTTTATATTTATGTGTGTATATATGAATTTATTTTTAACATGGCTTTTCCATTTTATGCAAGAATATGAATGAATAAGACTTTCAAGAGATAATTAAATTGATAAATAGGTTAAGAGAATCCATACACAGACAAGTAGAAGACTAGCAAGAAGGAACACAGTACATTGCATAGCACTATAAGTTCTGAAATTTTTGATTTAAGATAACTTTAAATTTCTTTCTGACAAGGCAGCTAGTGACCTGCTTTTGTGGAATGCCTAAACGGTGAGAAGGAAAGAACATGGATAAATAAGAAAGAACTAAGAATCAACAATCTGTAGATATTATTCTGAGCTGCTAAAAAAACCAATTGACTAGGCCATCACCCTTGACTGGTTGTTTTATTTTTTGCTTACTTAAAGAGACCTCTTTTCCTGCTTCCAGGAAATAAGAAGCATAAAGCTAACTGATTGCTTTTTTTTCTTTTGCTTTTCCCGTGTTTGTTTTGCTGCTTGTTTATCTTATTTTCACATGGATGAACTTCTTTTGTTGTGATGGATTTATGGACCATTTCATTATCTTCCCTCTAGAACCTAATTTTGATCCTAGAAAACAGTCTCCAGCTTGAGTTGGACTAAAAAGTTATTGCTTGATTTTCCTTGTTCTGCAACCTGCCTTCAATTGATTGGTTTGATGACCTTAGCAATTGCAATGAGTTCAGTGCCAATCAACCAGAAAACAGTGTTATCTTCTGCAGCCATAGGCTCTTACATGAATACATATAAAAGATTCTCTTACAGAAAACAGTTTAATATTTATATTGTTCAGGCTAATTGGTTTGCATGCTTGACCTGAAAGCCCTATCCACTTTCTCCAACTTTTGAAGGCTATAAAACAGAAAGAGGAGGATCTACTGAAAGAGGTAGAACAACTGAAGCAGAAGCTGAGTGAGATCGAACAACTCGCCAGAAGCCGAGGTCTTTCAGGAATCTTCACCTTGAGGAAGGACCATGCACTCGAAAGCACCAAACCAACAACACCTGCTTGATCTCTTCAACCTTCTGCGAATTGAAATGTTACTTCAGCGGATTATTTGCTGGCATTGAGTTGACGCATTTTCTCAACTATTGGCGCATTTTTTTTTCCTTTCATTTTCGATTGGATTCTGGGATGCTCTAATATTGCTCTCATAGCAGTGCCATATCTGGGACAATGTGAGGGCCAAAAACCATTATGGACCTCTGGTATATCGAATAAAAGATTTTTGATTCAGAAGAGATTGCAACGTATTTTGAATGTGAGCAACTGCTACAAATCATGAAGGCTCTGTAAATATGGTTTGTTCCTTGCAATTGTCATTGGGAAATTTGGATGATGAAATCTTTTACTTAACATTTGCCTTTGTTAAATCAGGACTTTGTCTCCGTATGACTGGATCCTTACTCTGTCTTTAGGATTTACTCCAGGTATTGATGATATTTAAGGATCATTAATGTCATTTAGTTTATTTCTTTTAATAACAAACTCTAGGCAGAAGAGAGGAGAGGAGATAAACACACATTTCCATAGAACTACCAACAAACTGCAAGACAGCAGGAGCCCTAACGACGAGACGAGATTACGAGAACGAGCGAAGGGAACCGGAGAATTCCGAAATCTGCACGCCTCATAAATCGGTTATCTCCTCCGCCGTCTGGCAGCCATCTGATCACAGCTCGGCGGATCCCTTTCTCCACTTCCTCAGGCTTCGTACAGCATCCACCGCCCGCTGCGCGTTCGCCTTGAAGCTTCTCCCGTCCTGCCCGCTTCGCTGTCGTCTCTGGTCTCGTCTACGATGTCATCGCCGAGCCACCCGGCATCAGCAGCACCTTCGGGATCATCCTGATGGACCTTGCCCTAGACCGCACCCGCAGCGTACGCCTCTCCTTCACTTCCTTCGGGATCTTCGCTGTGATCACCTCCTACATCATGAGCATACTCTTCATCCGCATCAAGATCTCTGGATACCTTTCGTGATAAGTTGACGAGGTGCTATGTTCTCGGAGGTTTCCCATCCCTGTTGGATCTGTGATGACTGATAAGTAAGTACTCTGTCAAGCTTTTTCTATTATGTATGGTACTTCATGGTGTTAAACGTTAGCATTCATTGTCGTTTATTGTGGTTGATGACTGTTTTCTCTAGATTCTCGTGAAATTTACACGAAATTGTTATTGTTCTGATACTTGCATAAACTCGAACAACAATTCTAAGTTTCTATTCGCCTAGACCAGCTTGAATTTTTTGCTTGGTTGATAATGAGTTGATAGTGACCAAAATTTCAAACTTTTGGCTGACGTTATATCCACATTGTGCTAGTAGTAGAACTTTAACCCCTGCAATTTGTTTGGTCGAATTAAACATCTCCTAAGTGGTGTATTTCAGAATTGATCTTTATAAATTATGCAATGTTCAATGTCACTCCCTCTACTGAGTGTTGAATCACAGTAGCACTTAGTGGCGAAATCATACTGTTTAGTGTATACTCCTACGCATTCCATAGGCTTAGTCAACTCCACAATCACTCAAACAGCACATACTAACTTCTCTGTGTGGCGAAATTATACCAATTAGTGTATACTCCTAGATCATTGAATTAGAACACTACCTCAACATAGTCAACCCCTCACAAGGCTACTCTAGGGATTCAGGTATAAAGACTAATCTGGAGTACTGCAGCATGAGATTTCCTATTCAATTGTATTCATCTAGTCTCAAGTCTGCTTAGTGCATTCATTTCTAACCAACTTCTATACATAAGAACTACCTTGAACTAATACGTGTTGAGCGAAAATCACTTTCCTTCTCAACGTTGCTATCCCACGTCCCCAGCCAAAAGGTCATCTATTAAAATGCTCAGTTTCATAGAGTAGGAAGCCATCTCCATCAAGTAAATGGACGTTTTCTCCTTCACGTTTTAGACCTTGTGACCACTGTCATCATTATTAACTCACACCATATGCATTCTCCACTTTCTCCAACTTTGTGATGTTACAGCCATTAAAACCTAGCATTATTTTATAATCCTAAAGCCTGGAGAGATCCCTTTCAGATTCTTCCTCTCCAATAATCTTCCCTCTGCATGCTTTTTGATGACTTGCCTTGTGTTTGGAGACAAGGGTGGCGTGGCATGGATCACTCCATCAGTTCCTTCAGCTTAGCACTTAGCTGAATATTTTGACTGCAGAAGATGTTTGAGGTCAGCTACCAAAACCCACTACCTTCCTGTGTTGAAATTGTGGATAACCAAGTCAACATGGAGACTTTTGTGTGCATGCTGATTGTGCTAGATCATGGAGTTCGTCCAGAATAAACTATGCAAAAAAGATAATATTTTTTTTCTAGCATGCGCAACTCGCTTTTGTGATATTCTCTTTACAAATGACTCTAGGTAGGAAGATAATCTTAACATCTGCTAGTGTTTTTGGCTCAAACAGTATCTGAATAATTGATTCCTTCAGTAGTCAACTTGTATAATACTAACTATATCAGGCCTCCTTGCTCCTCTGTTTCAGAGGGAGTTCTGGAACAATGGATTTGGTTAAACCCTAGAATATATTACAAGGCCATGATGCCATTTATCAGGAGAAACAAGGCATTTTCTTACTGGGAAATTTTGTCAAAAGGAAAGCAAAACCATTGAAGCTTGTAGTTCAAAACCACAATTCCATGACAAGGTGGGTCTTGTTTTCCAAGGATCATTTTAATTGCAGGAAATGTAGTAAAATTAAAGAAAGTTCAAACAAGCAACATTGAACATTAAAAACAAAAAAGAAGGGAATAAAGCAAAGCATGGATGCTGCAGAACATTGAACATCATCAATATGTGTGCCTCATCTTGCATCTTTGTTTCAAATCCAACTTCTCTAACTTCAAAATTCTGGCAATTATCATGTCAAGAATTGATTTTTCTGTTTACCTGCAAAATTCATGGAAGCTTCCATGAAACTTGATTGTGATCAACTATGCTTGATTCCTAGCTTCTTCACTTCCACTTTGAGTGATTTCAGGTACTTGACGGCTTCATCCAGAACAGCAGGAGTATCCATACGGTCGCCGCCGGGAATGATTCCTTTCAGCGTCTTCACCATCTTCTTCATCTTCTCCCTTTTGCCACCGCCACCTCCGGCGGTAGTTGCAGAAACTTGCTTCTTGGACTTGGACTGCGACGAGCAAGCAGTGTCCGGCGAACTTCCGCAGGCTCGGCCGCCGGGAGTTCTTCCCGTGCTGACCACGTCGTCGTCGTCCTCCTCCCCTTCTTCCGAGCTCAGCAGCGCGTTGATGTCTTCCGTCTCCTCGTCATTGTCCCTGTACGCGCTTTTGCCGGCCTCATCAGCACGAGGAGCTCCTCCGCCGTAGGCATCAAAGCCCGGAGAACCGAACCTGTTGGCGAGCGAGGGGTGGAACATGACCTGGCTTCGCTGGTACGTCTGGTCGAAGATGACGAAGTTCCTGGGGCAGGTCTCCGACGGCTTGAACTCCACGTTGTTGAGCGGAGCCGGGAACTCGCGGTACTCATAGCCGGAAATAGGTGCTCCGTAGCCTGGCGGCGGCGGTGGAGCTCCGTAGTTGTAGAAATCTCCTCCTCCTCCTCCACCACCTGAATCATAACCAAACCCGCCATAGTCATATGCGTCGTCGGGCGGCGCGTTGCAGTAGTAACTTGGATTCCTCTGCATCGTGAGCTCTCTTGGCAGAAGAACTTGCTGTCGCCGAAGATTTGGAAAGAAACCGAGGCTGCGGATTCCAAATCGATACGAAAGAAGAAGACAACAAGAGAGACTGCAGATCAACCGGCGCTCAAACTACATGACTGGCCCTCCTTCATCCAACTGTCGGTAGAATTAAACTGGCCTTCATCCTTTCATTCATTATCTATCGCTTCACCGTGACCTGAATGTGCATTCTACACTTTCCCCGAATCAGCCAACACGGAGAGCACCCACGACAAGCTGAGATGAGTTAAGGGGAAATCAACAGGGGACGAGATGCGAGCCTCGGTTTATAGAAAGGAGGAAGAAGATACATAAGAGGGGATCGTACAGACCACAGAGTATAGGTAGATTTCAAGTACAAGAAGCAGGGGAAGTGGCAGGGGAGGAGGAAGGCGCTCGATGCCCCTACAAGGAGCCTATTGGGAAGCACAGCTGTGGGCGCACTATATATACATATCTCGACCTCCCTAATGATGAGAGAGCCTCCGAAGCCGAGAAGATATCATCGCCCGCTTTCATTAAAATTGAGGCGGAGGCAGAGGCAATGACTGCGGCGTGGAGGGAGGGAGGCAGCCATTAGCGAAGTTGTCGGCGTGTGCGTGCGCCCGGACGCGGGGTTCTCCATCTCCGTCATCGCGCGTGCCGCTGCTGCGCCCAACAAGACACGCAAAAAAGGCGACGCCTTTTTGCGAATCCACCGTGGGATCCTCGGGCGCGCAGGCGGGCGGCCGTCGGATGGGCGGGTGGTGGGGGAGTCATGATGGCGCGGTGGGGGTGGCGCCATCATGGGGCGCGGCCGCGGCTGTTGGGGGCGTCATGATGTGGTCGCTGGGTCGGGGAGAGGGGAGGTGGAATTGGATGGAGGGAGGGAGCACGCGTGAGGAGTTGCCGTTTATGGTAGACCGTATCGGGCTTCTGCGGACTGTGACGGTCATCAATGTCGCGGTTCCCCAGCATGATCTCGCCCCCTCTCGCCTTTATCATGACAGCCTCGTCCTTGTGCTTCGGAGCCGTTGCCGTCTACGTCTCCCGTTGCGTCCCAATTTTGTTGCCCCGTAGAAATACCGCGTCACCCTGATGGATCGGATTAGGTCGGCGTGACGTAGCTTATCGTATGTGGCTTGCATATGCCAGGCAACGTGAGAGCGCCGCGTGGGATGAGTGAACTTTTGGGTCTGCGCTTTTGGTGTCTATAAGTGATGGGCTTCTCGGTTAGCGTTTGTTTTGGGCTGAATTGCCAGTCCGTGAAGGGCCCAATAGCATTGGTAGTGTCCAATTGTAATAAGTTCGCTTTACTTGGGTCCCACGCAGTTACCCAGGCTCCCTCGAAGTGAACAGGTCGCGAGTTCCTGTTTCGACGGGTTAGAAAATTGGGTCGAACTTTAATTGATAAGGGCCAATGGGAGGTCGAAGTTATGTGTTCGGTGACCTCGTCTTTATTGCTGATCCTTTTTCGTTCAATTATGCTTGCAATCGGACTGCACCGCGATCGCACCCAGCTCGATCCAGAAGTCGATGGCCGGGTGCAGCAGCGACGCCGATCTCTCCAAGGCCCCCGCCGGCCGTCCGCCTCCGCTCCCTCCTTCTCCCACTCCCTACGGCACCTTTATACCCCAGCAGCAAGTGCCGCTCCCGACGGCTCCTCCTCTTCCCAACCCTACGAAGTCGCCGCTGCAGTACCAACCGCCTCCGCAACCAGCTGCCGGCTACCTCGCCATTCCGGGTCAGCGGATCCTTCGAAAAATTTCCATTTTCTTTGTTTTCTAAGTGCTTAAATCTTCAATCTGTCGTACATCCGTGACAACCAACCCTCGATCTAATTTTGCCCTTTCACATTTGTTTCTTAATTATTTTTTTTTCAGTTGGGTACCAATCTCAGCCGTACTCCGCCGTTGTGGATGGGATCCCCATGAGCGCGAGGGTGCCTCCTCTCCCTTTCTGCGGCATTGGTGTTGGTTGGGCCTTGTAAGTCGTTCTCTCTCTCCTTCTTTAGGTCTTCGCCTCATGATCGGAGTGCTACAATCAGAGAAGTTGCTGAGTGATGGACAGAGACGAGTATGGAAAGAGGAAATTGCAATTTGTTATTGATTAACTTCTGCAGTATGACATGATGCATATGTGTTATCTACAACTTGATCATCTAATGTCCTGGTCCATCTCCTCCAATAGCCGAGCCTTTGCAAGGCGGGGTGTTTTGTGACCATAGCACAATCTTTGATGTCTTAGATTAGATGATTGGTAAATTGTCACTCAAGTATGCCAACTATGTGCTTTTACTAGAACTTATGCAACTAGAATCCCATATGCTCGTATATGCGCCATTGCCCCAACAAACGTCTCTTGTTTCAACAAAACCTATAACAAAGCTCTAATTGCTGAAAAACTGAGCTTTTCTATGTTTTAGATTGGACCTGCTATTTTGAATTGTTAAAAAAATCAGTTGCAACTTTGTATGAGGAATTTATATCACAAAACAACACAAAATTTATTTGGAAGTTCTCAGATGAGCTTATATTTTGACTTTGTATCATCTTATAAATAGCCTTTATATAAGCTTGTATGGGAAGTCATGTTAGCCTCATATCGGCCTTAACAAAAAGAGAGAAAATGGCGAAATATAAAGAATGTAAACATAAAATTGAGATTAAGAGATTAGTTGGGACTGGGGAGGAAATCATGGAATCTCTTTCTCCATTTGTTGTCTTCTTTTTCTAGCTTTACTGCATTAACTTGATTCTTATTTATTGTGGTTGAAATATCTTTTTTCTCTTGAAGGTTTGTGGCAGGATTTTTCTTGGCTTCAATTCCGTGGTATGTTGGAGCTTTCATTCTGCTATTTGTTGCTCAAGACTATAGGGAGAAACCTGGACTGATTGCATGTTCAATTGCTGTAAGTATCTTCCACTATGATTCCGAAACCATAATTGTTGTTCGGTACTCTCCAAATGTGTTATTAGTTTGCTTTTCTACACCTCATATCAGTGTCTCTTCGACCATGTAATGCCTTATTACTTCCACTGTGTAAAGCAGAGTCTTAATGGGAGTATTCTTATCCTTGCAGGCTATTCTGGCAATTCTATCTCTGATACTTCGTGCCTTCAACTTTCATGTATTCTGGTAATCTCTACCACATTTGTACTTTAGTTAAAAAGTGCAGTGTCTTATATGTTAATTATTGAGTTTCTTAGAACAAACTGAACGCATGAAGTTCACAGGCTGTATTGATCTTATGCATTATCTGTAAATCAATGCTCTTATTAAATGAAACTAAGGGCACTGAAAGTACTCAGGTTGCATTTATTAACTGAATTAATGTTAGAACTGCTCATTTCTTTCAAATTTGATTGTGAATTCTGCATTTAGATGGAGTTAAAACATATGAATTGTGAAAGATCGGTTGCTTGTTTTAACTTGTCTGGTGGTGTACTTTTGTTCCTTTCTTATCCTTTCCAGTTAAACGATATAAGCTTCCTATTTTTTATTGTTTCTCTCTCTCTTTTTTCTAGGTTCTTTTAATCATGACAACTGCTCTTCCAAGAATCCGTGTTGATTAATTATGAAATTAATGTCAATTAATTCTCAACAATCATCTAGAAAACCCACGTGCATTCCTTATGCAACCATGCACGCCACTCTAACTTCTACAGTCTCTCAAATTAAACATATAGTTCAAGTTTAATGTCATCATTAATAAGAGTCTTTTTCTTCACTCAAAATAAAGGGCTCCAATTCTGTTGTTTATTATGCAGTAGATTTTTTAATTTTATCTCATATTTAACTCTGAAACAGGTTTTCCAGATTATATTTTATTCTATATTCTGTTAGCACTTTGAATTTTAAATTTATTTGCATATCTAATTTTGAAGGGCTCTGTCGTCCTGGTAAATGCAATTATGCAGGGTTCTTTTTATAAAAATGACCAACATTAATTGTCAACCTTTTATTTTAGATAGGAACGAACGACCACACGTTGTCAAGATCCACCAATGGTGGAGTAGAATGCGTATTATTTATTTTCTTCTTCTTCTTTTTTTTTCAAAAAAAGAAAAAAAAAATTGAGTTGGAATGTGAGACAGAGGCCGAGAGATTTCAACCAACATGAGTTTTCACCGTTGACTTTGGGCTGCCTGGAGTGAATGAGTGTCCTTCCTCGGTCAACAAAAACGATGGATGGAAGCCGATGAATTTGGGAGGAAAAAAAAAATAGCTATATTTGTTTGAGCAGTGACCAAGAATAATTATTATTTTGGAAATAATAAATTAAGAAAAAGAGGGATATAATGTACATTTTTTTCTTGACCATAAAATTAAATCAAATCAGTAATTAATAAAATAATAATAATAAAATTTTGTTAACGTTTCCGTGGCAGCTGTCGCTCTTCTCGCCACGGCGCCTGGCGACGTGACCATTTTCATAATTAACAGGGTGGGTTGAATCTGGAGAACCGCTTCCGTCCGTCCGCACTGTGCTGCCTGAACCGGTTCAAAAAACTCTTCCTGTCTTCTCTAATCCATCAGACACGGAATCGATTTGAGAGATGCCGTGTTTCTTAGCCTGCCGAGGGTGGGCCCCCGAATCGTGAAGCGGGGAGTTTGGTGTTCCCTGGACCGGGAGGTGGACGGAGCGTGGTCAAAGAGTTGACTAGCTCCTTAAGATACGTAGACGAGTGCGGTCTCACTCACGTGGAATCTGCCGACCCGACCGGAATCGTGAGCATGGATCGTGCAGCGTCTCAGAATCTTACTCAAAAGCTTCCGTAGATTTAAGAAATTATGATTTACCCCCTCGAGTAAAGTATAGGGGCCAAGTGAAACTTTGTAAGAATCCAAAGTCAATTTTTTCGGGCGACCATTTTGTCCAATGGGAAAAGTGGTACAAAACCGAGTAAACATTCTCGCAAACGTCTCGTTCCTCACCCTTCTATTTAATGTCATCTCCATCTCCCATGCCAAGACTTGGACACTTCTCCAACCCCCTCCAAGTACTCTCATCCCTCTCCGGCGACCGTTGACTCATCTAACTCCGGCGAGGCGACGACCCACGGCAGCCAAGTTCGTTACATGGATACAGGCGGCGGTGGGCCGGAAGTGCTCACTTTAGACACCTCTGCTCCTCTTTTCCTCGCCTCTTCTTCTCTAACCGCCGGCGCCGGCCGCGGTCGTGGAGTCCTGAACCAAAAGCCACCGTCGACGCCGCTGACCTCCGGCGGAGAGATGGATTTCTTCGCCAGCGAGAAGAAGACAGCAACAACTGCGGCGAGCGCTGATTATCAGGGCCTCGAGGTTAAGAAGGAAGCCCTCGCCGTTCAGGTTCTATACATGAATTGCTTAATTCGCGGCCTCTTAATTAAACTATAAATATATATAATATATATATTTTTACGATACGATCTGATCTAGTTTCCTTTTCTTTTGTTTATATTGTTCTAAATTAATTTAGACTGCTCTGCAACTTGGCAACGCGAGATCTAGTGATGCATCCAATATCGCCAAAGAAGACCATAACGAGGTCGTCAATCATATAGTAATAACTGATACTCAAGAACTTAATTTTGATGATTCTACATGTTTGCATGATCTTGTTCATCAGTTGGAGGCCATCCGAGCTGAGCTTGCACGCATGAGAGAAGAGAACGAGAAGCTTCGAGAAATCCTCAGCAAAGTGAGCAACGACTACAAAGCCCTTCAGATGCATCTCGCCGCACTCATGCAACAACCACAACAGGTCAATGATCGAGGAATTATAACTTGATCTAACTGATGATCGATTTATTGATCCATTTTTATTCAGGTTGCAAAAGACAAGATGATCTCCAGGCAGTTCATGGATCTGGCTCCGATGAATTCACCGTCGAACTCGTCGACGGCGAGCCCCGTACGCTCTGTCTCGCCACCGGAAGTAGGATCTGCAGGTCTTGATCCCGGCAAAGCTTCGACGTCTAGTGATCAGCAAGCGTCACAAGAAGCCACATTCAGGAAGACTCGTGTTTCTGTTCGAGCTCGATCGGAAGCTCCCATGGTAGATTCGTGATCATCATCTTAATTTTCTATGCTTCTTCGTAGACTTTTGCTACCGTGATCATCATTTTAATGAATCGATTAAGATTTTTGAATGGTCGATTAATTATTTGCAATTTTATGCGTCTAGATCGCTGATGGATGCCAATGGAGGAAGTACGGGCAGAAGATAGCGAAGGGAAACCCTTGCCCTCGAGCTTACTACCGGTGCACCATGGCCGCCGGCTGTCCTGTTCGCAAACAAGTATGATTAATCATTGGTTTAATTAGCTGTTCTTGTTCATGATGATCGATTCGATGCGTAATTGTGGTTAATGATTAGGTGCAAAGGTGCGCGGAGGATCGATCGGTGTTGATAACGACCTACGAAGGCGCACACAACCATCCCCTGCCGCCGCCGGCGATGGCCATGGCGTCGACGACCTCCGCCGCCGCCTCCATGCTCCTCTCCGGCTCGACGTCTAGCGCCGACGGAATGATGCTCGGCAACTACCTCCTCCCCTCTTCGTCGAGCATGGCCACCATATCGGCCTCCGCGCCGTTCCCCAGCGTCACGCTGGACCTCACTCAGCCGCCGAGTGTTAATCCCCTGCTGCAGTACCAGTTACGGCCGCCGGCCACCTTCGCGTCGCTCTTCGGCGGCGCCCGCCCGCAGCACAACGGCAACCAGTCGACGTTCTCGGGGGTGCAGGTCTCGCCTGAGACGGTGACGGCCGCCACCGCTGCGATAACTAGGGACCCTAAATTCACCGCTGCGCTGACCGCCGCAATCAAGTCCATCATCGGCGGCGGTCAAGAGGCAGCAGCTGGCGCCGTCGACCGCGGTGAGTACAGAGGCGGCAACGACGTCAACAGCGGTCAGAAATAGCAACGTACAGATCAAGCCACCGGAAAATTTTTCTTTCTTTAATTCTTGGTTTAATTTCTTTTGTTTGATTTCGTGGAGAGAAAAGGACGGAATACCAAACGCAAACCGTAACCGTGTAATTAAATTATGGTCGAATTGTTAGTACTGTGCGTCGGCTACGAAATAAAGACGCAACTGCTGCATCAATTGATGGATATCTCGATCTAAATTGTCGATCCTTTGACGGTTTTTTGTCTTCTCCATCTGTTTGAAAATGACGGTTTATGATCGAATTGATGGATGGAGACTGATGCGGGGTGAGGTAAGTTTCATGGGGCCCGTGATAATAGTGCTAGGGAAGACGTCGTCTACAAACATTTTTAATCGAGACGATCTATAATCGGGCATTTCGATTATGATTCTCTCCGTCAATCAGAAATGCTTCATTAGGAATTATCTTTAATCGGGGTCATCTTCAATCGGGTGTCCCGATTGAGACTCTCTTCACCAACCAAGAAGGTGTCGTCAAGGAAACTCTTCAATCGGGGTCATCTGCAACCGGGCGTCCCGATTGTGACCCTCTTCATCAACCGGGAATGTTTCGTCCGAGACTATCCCCAATCGGGGTCATCTTCAACCGGACATCCCGATTGAGACCCTCTTCACCAACCAGGAAGGCGTCGTCCGGGAAACTCTCAAATCGGGGTCATCTGCAACCGAGCGTCCCGATTATGACCCTCTCCGTCAACCGAGAATGCTTCATCCGAGACTATCCCTAGTCGGGGCCATCTTCAGCCGGACGTCCCGACTGGGACCCGGAAAACCAGAGGTGAGTCCCTTATCCCCTGGCTGGGTAAACCCCAAGTTACTTAAGGCCCAAATCCGTAAGATCCAAACTCATTATCAGGGGATAGGGAAAAGACCAGACCCTGAGAACCCTGGTGGAGCACGCGCCTCACTGCTGCTACACGTACAAGATACAGTGGAATGTAGCTCTTACTGAGATACAGTCTCTCATACCTCCGTCATTAAGGCGACACAGGAGAAAGTCGGTAGAAATCAAATATAAAGGCGTCCCTCCCTTACCCAAGAAGAGGGGAGGTATTAAGAAAAGACTCTTTGGCCAACACTGTTTGAGGACTCCATCGTATTCTACTAACTTGAGCGTTGGAGGGACCTTGCCGGAACCACCCCCGACAGTCCTGTTGACCCTTAGGGTTCCTTTATTGTCTATCCAGGAGCAGCTGAGAACCCCCGTTGGTCTCGCTTGGAGCTCCACCGACACGACTTAGGAAGCTCGCAATTGGAGGAATTATACCGTCTGTGGCTCACCGTTGACGTGATTCTCCGATGGGATCAAATTTGGCGCTGTCTGTGGGAAACTTATATACCCTCACAAAGATACTGAGATGGATGACACTGGCAGAAATCAGATGATAACCATGACGTGAAAAGACTTCAACCAGCTGGTGGTCGCCAAAGTACACGATGGAGTTCAAAAACAGCTCTCGGCGAACCGTTCGCATTTCAAGTTACCAGCTGGTTTAGAAGAAATATCTGTGGTTCCCGTCCGAAGATCGTTATGACCAACGGAGCTCTTCCCCACTCGGGCGATGACCCCTGTCACCGCTGTTGCCCGGGGGGAGCCATCCGTGGGGTCGACTGCCTCAGAGACGTCGCCCCGTGATCCTAAGCGGGGAAAAGCGATAGTCGTGGCAACGACTAGGGAAGAGAAAGATTTCGCTGTTGTTCCGTTCTCTAAAAATAACTTAGAGGAGGCGTTACCTCGTCATTTTCGGTCGTTACAGACGACTGAATATATGGGCACTATGGACCCAGAAGATCATATGGGTAAATTTAAAAATGCCTCAATACTACTCCAATACATCGACGGTATCAAGTGTAGGGTGTTTTTAACCACTTTATCTGGTCCTGCCCAGAGGTGATTCAATAGACTTCCCTCGGCCTCCATTCGGTCATTCAAGGAGTTCAGAGAAGCTTTTTTGCAACACTTTGCCAGCAGTAGGAGGTATCACAAGACGCCCTAAACTTGTTATCCTTTAGGCAGGGACCTAAGGAGGCACTCAGGGACTATATCAAAAGGTTCAATCGGGTGGCATAAGACATCCCCTCAGCCACCTCCGACGTGCTAATAAACATTTTTTCCTAGGGCCTGACGGAAGGAGGCTTCTTCAGGTCATTGGTCAAAAAACCCCCGACCAACTTCGACAGTTTATTGAGTCGAGCGACAAAGTATGTTAATGTAGAAGAAGCCCAGAAGTTCAAGAAGAAAGAGATCTCTGTCCCTAATCGACCCGTCCATCAGCCTGAGAAAAGGGCTCCCCCGCCTCCTCCAGGAAACAGGGAAGCATGATCGAACCACCAGCAGACCTGGAAGCCAAGGGATGTACAAGCTGTTGGGATTTTTTCTACCCCGACCCATCGCGTCATTCGGCCATCCGGGGGTCCAAGGCGTTTCTATAGTTTTCACCAATCGGTGGGGCACGATACATTCGAGTGCGAAAAGTATGCCTGGGAGCTACGGCAAGCTGCTGAGCTAAGAGCACTCGAAAGAAGGACATTCCCTGAGCACTCCCCGCGACTTCAGCATCGCAACAATCGGGAAAATGGTCAAAGGAACCGCCCAAACAGGCAGACTCGTTTGTCATCCACCGATAGAAGAGGGCCACCCCTCCCTAATCGGGAAAAGAGACGAAGCGAACAAAGGCGTCCACGGGGAGTCTCCCCTCGAGGAACCATCAACATGATATCCGGAGGGCCGACTGATGGAGACTCCCATCACAAACGAAAGGCCCATGGGAGGAGGCTAGAAAGCTACGGGATAGGCTCCAGCCGGGGCATGCTGGAAGGACCTTCCATTAGTTTTGGACCCCATGACTTACGAGAAATAGAAACCCCGCATGATGATGCCCTAGTGATAGAAGCCATCATAGCAAATTACAAGGTGCGAAAGGTGTTTGTAGACACAGGAAGCTCTGTTAACATCTTTTTCAAAAGGGCCTTTGATCAGCTGCAGTTAGAAGGGGAGAAGCTCCAACTTATTACTACTTCTCTCTATGGATTCACCGGGCATGAAGTTCTACCGCTGGGGCAGATTAACCTATCCATTTTCTTAGGAGAAGAGCCCCTGAGGAGGACCCACCGTGCCCCATTTTTTATAGTAGACACCCTCTCCGCCTACAACGTCATCTTGGGGAGGCTGACACTAAACACCTTCTAGGCGGTCGTCTCTACTTTTCACCAAAAACTGAAGTTTCCTGTAGAAGGCCAAGTCGGGGAAGTCCAAGGTGATCAAAAGATAGCCAGAAAATGTTATGTGGACATTGTCCAGTCTGGCTCTCGTAAGACTCGTCGATGTCAAGGGACCTCGGTCCAAGTACTTCTAGACACTCCTCCCGCCCGACCCACTGACGACCAAGAACAAGTGCAGATCCATCCCGACCTAGCAGATGGATTCACTCGGGTGGCCATTGACCTCCCAAGGGAAATCAAAACCGCACTAACAACCTATCTTTCTCGCAACTGGGACGCTTCGCGTGGTCACCGAAAGAAGTAACAGGTGTTTCCCCTGCTATTATGACACATTAACTGAACACCTTACCCGAAGCTCGACCAGTACACCAAAAGAAGCAGCACTTCAGGATAGAACAAAACCAAATTATTCGTGAGGAAATCGACAAACTCCTGGAAGCCGGCTACATCCGGGAGATTCAATTCCCCACCTGGCTAGCCAATGTGGTCCTCGTCTCCAAGCCGGGGATAAATGGCGTGTCTGCATCGACTTTCGGGACCTCAATAAGGCATGCTCGAAGGACTGTTATCCACTCCCCCGAATGGACCAACTGGTGAACTCCACATCGGGGTATGAGCTTATTTCCATGCTAGACGCCTATCAAGGGTACCATCAAATACCGCTTGCAAAAGAAGATCAAGACAAGGTTAGTTTCGTCACCTCAGACGGAACTTTCTGCCATAACGTTATGCCATTTGGGCTGAAGAATGCAGGCGCCACCTATCAACGACTTATGGACCGGATCTTCAAGCAGCAAGTCGGGAGGAACATTGAAGTCTATGTCGATGACATTCTGATCAAGATAGCCCGGGCAAAAGACTTAATTCCCGATATAGAGGAAACCTACGCCACCCTTCGGCGATACGAGCTAAAACTTAACCCGAACAAGTGCCTATTCGGGGTTAAGAGCGGGAAGTTCCTTGGCTACATTGTTACTAAACGAGGAATCAAAGTAAATCTCGACAAAGTAAAGGCACTACAAGACATGCTCCCTCCACGCAACATCAAAGAGACCCAAAGGCTGATGGGTCGGGTCACGACTCTTTCCTGATTCATATCCCAATCGGCCAGTCGGAGTTTACCTTTCTTCAAGGTCCTGAGGAAAGCGTCGACGTTTGAGTGGAATGAAGATTGTGACCGAGCCTTCACTGAGCTCAAAGACTATTTAGCCCGTCTCCCGCGACTATCTAAGCCTGTGGCAGGAGAAACTTTGTGGATATGCCTATCAGCTGCTGAGGGAGTTGTTAGCTCGGTCCTCATTCGGCAAGAAGGCAATACACAACATCCAATCTACGTCTTGAGTCATTCTTTAAAAGAAGCGAAAAGCTGATATACAACGCTGGAGAAATTCGCATTGAGTCTGGTCCTCATGGCTCGACGACTGAGACCCTATTTTTTTCTCATCCGATTATCATCCACACCAACAACACGATGGGTCGAGTATTGATAAATCCAGAGGCCTCAGGGAGGATGATTAAATAAACAACTGAACTCAGCGAGTATGACATTCAATATCAACCCAGAACTGCTATCAAAGCACCGACCTTGGCGGATTTTTTTGACCAAGACTCTCGGCCAACAAGTGGAAGAAACATGGAAAATCTACATTAATGGGTCCTCCACCAAGCACGATAGTGGGGCAAGCATCTTGTTGATCTCCCCACGAGAAGATGTATTGTAGTTGGCTGTGTGGTCAAATTTTAAGGCATCTAATAATAAGGCCGAGTATGAAGCTCTGTTAGTTGGCCTCCAAGCGGCGAAGCGAGTTAGAGCGACCCGAGTGATTGTCTGCTCAGACTCTCAGCTGGTCACTCGCCAGCTAGAAGGAGGTTTCGAAATCAAGAACAACAAATTGAGGGAATATGCCCACATCTTCGAGAAGTTGAGAGTAAGCTTTCAAGAGGTGACTTTCCAGAAGATCCACCGAACTGAAAATCAGAAGGCAGACGAATTAGCCAAGATGGCTAGTGCCCTTACAACTTGGATACTAACAGAACCTGTTGTTCAAACTCCGTTAGAGTCACAGGTGGATCGGGCCTAAGTCCCGGAGGTTCCACCCGACTGGAGATCACCAATTTGAGTGTTCCTGATACACGGGACCATACTAGAAGATACAGAGCTCGCCCGAGTCATCAAAAGACGAGCTGCCCGATTCACTTTAATCGGAGACGAATTGTACAGGCGATCTTTCTCGCGCCCTCTTCTAAAATGCCTCAGTCCGGAGGATGCTGATTATGCTATGAGGGAGATTCACGAAGGCATCTACGAAAATCACACCGGTGGCCGCACGCTTGCTTGGAAGGTTTTATTAGCGGGGTATTTTTAGCCAACTTTGCAGACTGATGCGGTTAAATTTGTCTCCAAGTGCGTCCCCTGCCAGAGGCATCAACCCCTCTCCCACCAACCCACTACACCATTGAGGACTTCTATCGTCTCCTGGTCGTTCGACCAATGGGGAATAGACATCGTCGGGCCCTTCCGAGTCAGGCCGCAGCAAAAGAAGTTTTTGGTAGTTGCTGTGGATTATTTCTCCAAGTGGGTAGAAGCGGAAACCTTGTCTCGAATAACAGAAAAGGCAATAATGAAGTTCTTATAGAAGAATATTGTATGCCGGTTTGGACTACCCCACAAGCTTGTTTCAGATAATGGCCGGCAATTTCAAGGTCGCCGAATAAAGACATGGTGTGAGGAGCATGACATCTAACAAACCTTCACTTCCGCAGCGTATCCCCAAAGCAATGGGCAGACGAAAGTCGTCAATCAAGAGATTGTTCGGGGACTCAAGATCAAGCTAGATCATGTGAAAGGCAGTTGAGTGGATGAGTTGCATAGCATCTTATGGGCCTACAGGACCACTCCTAGAGAAAGCACAGGTATGACCCCCTTTCACCTTGTTTATGGGGGGAAGCGGTGGTACCTATAGAAGTGGGCGAAGAATCTTTCCGGAGGCTCGCTTATTGCCGGGCGAAGAATCTTCAACCGGGCGCTCCGACTAGGACCCTCTCCACCAACCGGGAACGCATCATCCGGGATTATATCCAATCGGGGTCATCTTCAACCGGGTGCCCCGACTGGGACCCTCTCCACCAACCGAGAAGGCATCGTCCGGAATTATATCCAATCGGGGCCATCTTCAACCGGGCGCCCCCGACTGGGACCCTCTCCACTAACCGGGAAGGCATCGTCCGGGATTATATCCAATCGGGGTCATCTTCAAACGGGCGCCCCAATTGGGACCGTGAAAACCAGAGGCGGGTCCTTTACCCCCTGGCAAGGTAAAGCCCAAGTCATTTAAGGCTCAAGCCCATTATCAGGGGACAGGGAAAAGACTAGACCCTGGGAGACCTAGTGGAGGACGTGTCTTATTGTTGCTACACGTACAAGATACGTAAAGGATACGGTGGGACGTAGCTCTCACCGAGATACAGTCCTCTCCATACATCCGTCATTAAGGCTACACAGAGGAAAGACGGTAGAAATAAAGTATAAAGACTCCCCTCCCCTACCCAGGAGGTCAGGTACTAAGAAAACTCTCTTCGACCAACACTGTTTCAGGACTCCATCGTATTCTACTAACTTAAGCGTCGGTGGGACTTTGCCGGAACCACCCCCGGTAGTTTTGCTAACCCTTAGGATTCC
>JBBUKS010000055.1:1016312-1027226 GCA_038050645.1 Hedychium gardnerianum | reverse complement strand
TAATGTACTTACCTCTAAATCTTTCGAAATGTAGTAGGAGTCGACTATCGAACTCCATTCTTGAGTTCTTGGAAAGACATTTAAAGCATCTAAGTGAGTCTCAATTTGTTATCAATTCACCAAGGTTGTTGAGGCCAGTGATCAATTCCTTTAACTTGGCATGCAGTTGAGTAACTATTTCCCCCTTTTTCATTCGGAGATTGCTTAGTTTGTTTCTGAGTAGATCTCTTCTGGCTAGTTTTGCTTCAGAGGTCCCTTCATGAAGCTCCAGGAACTTCTCCTAGAGTTCTTTGCGGAGTCGTAGGCATCGATCCGGTTGACTTCCTGAAGTGATAGTACGCTTAGCAGATGAAATTCTGCCTTGTCGTTTGCCACGAAGTCTTCTCTTTTCTTTTTGTTCCAACGCAATTCTTCAATTTCTTCTCCGTTTTCATTCTTTGAAACTCCAAAATCATATTTTATTGTTAGTAAAATATCGAAGTCAGTTTTGAAATATACCTCCATTTTACGTTTCCACACACCGAACTCCTCCTCGAATTTCGGTGGGTGGATGTTTGATCCGGCCATCTTCTTATTACTTTAGTAAGCGGTTGAGCTCTGATACCACTTGTAGGATCAGGTTGATCAGCTAGAGGGGGGATGAATAGCCTACAAATCAAATATTCTAATTCTCTTGCTATCGAACTAAGCAAGGACACACACATTAATTTTGCATAAATAAAATTAATATAAAAAATAATAAGTGGCACAGTAATTTACTTGGTTACAACTTGGGTTATTAATCCAAGACTATGAATGACTCCACTATCAAAACTCTTTCTTCGAGCAAGCATCGAAGGTGGAGAAATCTCTTACAGAGTTTAACGTACACGAAAGTAGAAAGCTATAACAGTTAAAGTGAGTGTGTTATCTTAAACTAGAGAACAGAGTCTCTATTTATAGCAAACTGGCCGAAATGATCGTTTTGCTGATGTGACACTTTTGGGGGCGCCTCGGACAGATGGGGGAACCTCTATCAGGCTGAGTCGTGATCCACATCAACATTCAGCTAATTTGACATATTGAGGGCACCTCCAATGCATTGGGGGCGCCTCGAGAAAGTTGACGTGGATCCTAGCTCCGCAACGGCTCTTTCGGCGCTTGAGGCGCCTCCATTCAATGGGGGTGCACTCATTCATAGGCGGGCGAAGTGCCTCCATTCGATTGGGGCACCTCCGATGGCTAACTGGCGAGGCGCTTTTATTCGATGGGGGCACCTCCAGCGCCTGGCTTCACCAGGGCGCTTCCATTCAATGGAGGCGCTTGAATGGTCAACCACATAGTTGACCATTCTTCTTTCGGCTCGTCTTGGGTGATCTTTGGTCGTCCGAAGTTGAGCTCATCCGAACCCAACTTCGACCTTCTCCTCGAGTAAACTTTCACCCCAGCTTCTCGTCCCTCAAACTGCTTCCTTCTTGCCTCATGTCCCTCGGACTGCGTTCTTCTCACTCCATCGGTGTACTCTTCCGCAACTCCTCGTCCCTCGGATGCACCGAGCTCATTGACTCATTTCCCATGTCATCCTTCTCGCTTGCTGCGTCTTTCGCTCGATTTCTTGTATTCCTAAGTTCATGCACACTTAAACACAAGTGATCAAATACAAATAAGATCTAACTTAACTCGGTTGATCACATCAAAACTAACGCGGGGTACTTACAACACCCACTACGAGTATATCTGAAACACTTAAAATGAGTTTAAGAATTGATTCTTATATCGAGAGATATTAAGTCTAGTTGGATCAGACGAAGGACAAATATGGAAAGATATTTGTCACAATGGAAGCGCGAATAGGCTATGTCTTTTGAAGATGAATTGGACCATCTTTGGTTTAATTAAGAACCAAATTGGTTTGATTTTAATTAAAAGAGATTTGATTATTGAACCAAGTGGTTTGATCTTGAACCAAACTTAAGACTTAATGATAGTGGATCGGATTGCTATTAGGCTTCAGGTTTGAGAGATGACTTATTCCCAAGTCATTATTGAGAGGTATGTAAATACCCCTTCCACGAGGAGAGAAACATAATTTATGGATTAGAAACCTAATTGTTAGTTTTTTGGATTCCTCTTCTCTCCTCCTCTCTTCTCGTCGCCGACCACAAGGAGAAAGGTTGTCCTTGTACTGCCGCCCAATCACCGCCGGCCACCACTGCCTCCCGCTGGCCAACAACCCCCTTCCCGCCAGCAGGACGTCGGAGTAGCGACCTCTGGCCAGTAGGCACCGCTCATGCGCCAAGTAGCCGACAAACATCTTGCTGTCCGCCACCGCCCAGCCCTCTTCCGGCCTCCTTCAATCTTCATTTCGGCAAGCAAACGTTGCCCTCATTGACAATGACTCTGTGGACTCCGAACAGCGAGGAAAAGCTTTAGACAATAGCTTTATCAAGGCCGGACAACAGCCTCCTCTCGGTTGCTCTCTCCCTCACTTTATGCCGCTGGGTTGCCCTCGCTGTCAGGCACAAAGTCGAGCCTGTGACTCCTTCTTATATTCATTGTCTTCTTCGTTCGGTTAGTATCGGATTGGAGATAAAAACTCATAGCTTAGCGAAGCCGTCTCGACGATATCTCGGCGTGGATATCGATAGAAGTAATTTTTTCAAAGGTTGTTAGTTGATGTCATTTCCGCTTCACATCATCTAGCAGGTATAATTAATTATGCTTTTATTTCTGTGATTATATTTACACATGTGTATATCCTGTATGTGTGTGATGCGCGTGTTGTAATAATATAGTTTATTATTATTATTTCCGCTGTTTGTTTATAAAACAAAATTTAAAACATGCATAGAGACATCAATAGTATGCTTGCCACATAAGTAAATGAGGGCATAAACCCATAATCTAATTACCTTAAATGTGTTAGGTTTTATGTGATTTCGAGGTTAACAAAAATATTTTTCCAAAATTATCCTCCGATCAAGAAGGGAGAGGGCGAGGTGGCAGCGGAGGGTGGCATTGCGGAGGTTCCATGGATGTTACCCTCCGTCGCCGGCAAGAGGTGAAGATACGACATCTTTCTTCGAATAGACGCAAGAAAGCATCGAAACAGTCATTCCTCTTGGTGATTCGGATTAGGAAGGGCCCCCAGGAGGTGAAGGAGGAAAAAAATGATTCTTGAGTATGGATCGGACGAAGGCTACGGCAGGAGCGGTTACGTTGGTTGATTCCATCGCAAGGAGTAGTGACTCAACGGATGAAAGGGACAGTGTTCCAGGGTGGTGCTCGAAAAGGAAGATGGTGGCGGTAAAGGCATGTTTCGAGTTGTGGCGATCTCAAAGTGAGGCGAGGTGGGCAACGAGAGCGTTGGCAGCATCGAGGCGAACATAGCATGTGAGGGAGGCAAGTTCCTTGAAGGCCTTCCAAGCGTCATCGGTGCGCCCTTCGTCGTCATCGCGGAGCAACAACTTCAACTCCGCCGCAGCCACACCTTCAACTCCGCCGCAGCCACAACGACCTCACCCAGTAGCAACAAATCGAGCTCGCCCTCTACCACGTCATCCCAGATTCTTCCCCAAATTCATCAAAACCAACAAAGCAAGCAGAAAAGAAGATAAAAGTAAATTAATAAAATATTAAATTAGATTATTATATTATCATCTAAGTTGAATCAAATAATATTAAATTATATTTTATTCTCGTAATTTTAATTATGTAATTATTATGGTTTGAATCAAACACACCATTACAGTTTAGTTTTTTTTTGGGTTGTTCCCAAATGTTTTCTGCCTCCTGAAAAATGTCAGAGGACCCAATGTAAGGTTCATTTAAGCATTTATACAGATCATATTCCTCATGGCATTGACCTTTACGTATTGCCGAATAGGAGTCTGTGGCTCTTCAGTTGTTATGAAGGTTAAAGATATTTCAATAAATGATCAAATTTGTTTTATATTAGTTAGATGAATTTTCTTTTACAGAATTGAGCTTTTTTTTACTTAAATCACACTCCCTGCATTTTTTTTAATCAAATCATGTGCACCTGTTGCGTTTTTCATTCAATCACATCTCTGTCATAATGTTTTATAAGATGATCTTTGATCTTTTACATAGCAATTCGCAAATTAATTTGCAATATAATTTTAAAATAAGATAATTTTAAAAAAATGCACAAGTTTTAGGTTGATTTATAAATTTTTATATGGTGAGAAATAACATCTTACAAGTCGTATTTGAATTTTGGATAAAGTTGATTTATAAATAAATTTACGAGTTTCTTGATAAAAACGTAGGGCTAAGCTGTACTTCAGTAAAAGTTAAATCTGGTAGAGGAATTTTTTTGCTAAATATTCAATATTTCGGCGTTCCAGGAACTCAAAAATGTTCTTTTCATTAATAGTTCATTATGTATATTTCAGTCTCGTCCATATTCTATTTGGCTCCTTAACTTTCCATGCAAAAATAGCACAGAATCTAATCACCTGTAGATACTTACAGTGGATATCACTTATTCAATTTTTTAAATAATAAATAGATGCCCTTCACAATTTATATATACTAAAAATCGACACCTAAAATATTTATATTCAATCTCTAGTTCGCTTTTTTTATTCATTTCTTTCTTTATTAAAAGATTTTTTTAAAAAAAATAATACAGTAAAAAACATAGAACATTCAAAAAATAACAAATCCCATTAGAAACGAATATTCTAAAAGTAAATTATGTTTCAAATTTACATGAATTAGAGGGAGAAAGGTCATCTCTCTAATATTAAAAAAAGAGGGAAAATAAGAAGAAGAAAATACCAAGTGACTACATATATAAATATGCATGTTGTTCATCTTTGACGAGAAAAGAAGACGCGATCCATATAATTTCCGTATATTAGTATTAATCTTACCATTTGAAGGGCACCTACAAAGATTTATTGATCATTAATAGTAATTAACTTTTATTATCGAGAATAAACTGAAGTTGGAAATTTTGTTTATGAACATATAAAACTACAGTTTGACTGACCTAATCATCAATATGATGACAGAAAATCCTGACCAATATAAAACTACATCACAAGAATTGGAAAGGTCTAAGAAATTGAGATCTTAAGTAGAATGTTTAGTTGAATGGGAAAAAGTTAGACAACTTAGAAATGTGATACATGCTCAAAAACAACTTAGTCGGTACATGAAGCATTAACTCAAAGGACTTTTGCTAAAAGAAGCAACAAAAAGTGAAAATGACAAAGTAATCAAATATCATAGAGAAGGCATCCAAGATGAACATACTATTTTCCAAGGAACATGGCCTCTTAGGTATTTGTGGCTCTAGTATAAATCTGTTGGCTGGCATGAGCAGAAACCATCCTTATAGCACCCCTTGCCATCAGATCCTTTATGGCTCTCCTAGCTAAAGATCCATTGATCTGAAAAGGCAAAGGGGGAAAACAGAGTGAGCTTGCCATTGCTATAGCCATTTACAAAGAAACAGGATGCTTGAGGACTTGTGTGCCATAGGAGGCCAAATTACAGTGTTTAATAAAGAAAATGAAGATTGTTGCAATCTTGATACGTGATAGCCACCGGCATGAAGCATCTCAAAAGAGATGGCTATCACAAGTCAGTGCCTGTGATACTTGTTAGAGACTCCGATCAGTCAAAAGAAGCTACCAAAGAATATAAAGTCGAAAGCATGTGTTCATTTTCTAAGTACACCAACAAAAACAAGTGATATCAGTAATTTCTAATGTGAAGAAGTTAAATGGATGTGTATAGCAAATCGAGTTTGTAAAACCTATCCTACCATCTATGTTTCAGATCAGTCAGCTGATAAGAACAGAATTATATAATGTGCTCTCAAAGATTATTTTTGGTAAATTCAAAGTATGCCACCAATTGCTAAACACCAAGAGGCAATTGGTGAAGACATGGGCAAAGCATTTCTCCTAATCATTCGAAAATGCTTAGTGCTAAGTTTTGGTGAAATAAGACCTCCCATACTGTAAAAGATAATGTAGGCGCATAAGGTGATAATACTGCCAACTGAAATAAAAATTTGAAAAAGAGCATAAAATTAACTTCAACAAACATCTAACGATACACATCACTGCATAAAATCGAGATCGTTTACCCGTAATCTCTCGGAGAGCACAGAAGGGGTGATCTGCTTGTACTTGGGAACCTCAGAGAGCATCTTGTCATAGCTTGACTGATCAAAAAGAACAGCGTTATTCACCTTCTCCTTCTGCTTTCCCTTGCTCCACTTCTGCAAGTCCAATACCAATTTACTTGAGCACCGTCACAACACAAATTACGAAAAAAAACAGAATAAAAACATAAAAAATACAACAAAGACCTTAACTTTGACCTATAAATCATTCACTAACCTTCTTCTTCTGCTTTCCTCCGCCAGATTTCGCCGGCTTCGAGGACGGAGGTGGGGCCTTTTCCTTCTTGGGCGCCTGTCACAAGGATCATATAATCCATTAGCGAATCCTAACCTCGACGATACCCTGAATTGAAGGAAGATTCAGCATACCATTTGTTGTTCCTAGATCCAAACGATGAACTCGCGGAACCGAAGAAGAAGCGGCGGCGCTTCTCAAAAAGAAGATAAATGGTGGTAATAAATGAGAAATCGCGGAAATTTTATTAGGGTTTCGGCGACCAAGTCGCTGGATCGGATGTACGTTAGCAGATCAAGCCCAATTAATACATGGCCCATTAATAAATAGGGATCAAATCAATTTTATTTTATTTTTAAGTAGTTTTCGATTCGATTAGTTCTAGAGTGAATTTCAAATCAGGAAAGCCTATATGAAGATAATTAATTGTTCGTAGTTGAGTCTTGAATTCTAAACGCACGCCCGGATCAAATCATTGAATATGCAGTAGAACATAAATAGCATCTTATCATTTAGATTTCCACGAGAAACTGAGAACAGCAAGTTATTGAACGAATGAACACAAGAACAACACACTTCACAGAAGAAGAAAGAAAAGAGAATTCATTAGAGTTAGTTTAACAACACATGGATATTAATTAACGACCATCAAATAGCCTCTACACGTTCAACCTTGGAATTTATTCGACTCAAATTACTCGTCCCCTGTGACTTCTGATCTCGCACGGAAGCTCTCGTCGTCGAGTGTTCTTTTCTTCTTCCTTTCCTGTGATTTTGCCCGCTCAAACTTCGCCCCTTCTTTCTCAGACGATTTGCAAAGTTAGGGGGGACATTCATCGCTAATTCGTGGTCGTCTTTCTCAGGTGCAGGATTCTCATGAGAGTTTTGAGGGAAATGAAATGCCTCCTCATTTCCTGAGAACTTCTCCTGATCTGCAACTCGAAAAGTATTATCAAGATCAGGGCTGCGGTGGCCGTTCTCGTCGGATGGATCAGCGTAATTGGAGATAGACACTTCCTCTAACAAAGAACCTTGTCTCTCTTTCAGCTTCTTCAAGATCAACATCCTCAGCAAGTTCATCACCTGCACCGCATGCATCAGTGCAGTCAAAGGATCCGCCATCTGAATTTGGGAGGAGAACGAAATGCAGATCAGCCAAATTCATCAAGTTCACAGAATGCATGCCAAAGCGCTGGCTTAATTAGAATTCACCTGAGTCATGTTTGGGGCGAACACAGTTGCGATGTTTCGTGCGTTCATCTTGTTTACCTGTTCTTGTTGGACAACATCAGCCATCAAATTGATAGACCAATCGAGCAATGCGGCCTCGGTCGGAGGCAGCAATGTAGCTAGGCGAGCACAGTCTTCCTCGGTCTGACATTGCATTACCTGCTCAGGCGAAAGAGAATCCAACAATCCTGTCGGGAGTTCCCTAAACCAAGCCTTCACTAAACCTGCTAGACAGTGTACATCAACGTCCTCCGGCACTATTCCATTGTTTAGCTGGTGTCTCACATACTCTTCTTGCCCATTTTCACCATTGATTCGGAAAATTCCTTCTGCCTGTTACAGTATCGATGAAACTTATAAATCTAGCACATTTCTTATTTGAAATCAGCAAATATACCCGAAGGCCGCCTTCCTCATAAAGACGCTGCTGCATCAGCAAGAGTATTGTTGGAATGCTGTTGCCTCTGGAATCGTATGAACACTGCATAGATTTGGCAGAGACACCGAAGATGGTGGAACTGAAATTGTTCCCAAAACAACAATTTTTTTGTTTTAAAAAAAAACAATTAAAAACAGATCCCAGTAAGAAACCGAAAAACTCAGATTTCAACATGAAAAGGAAGGATGAGGATGTTTTCGACCTTGCGCTGGGGGCTCTGCGGAGAACCTCCGGCTCGAACTCGACGGGCAAGCCAAGGAAGCCATGAAACCGGTCAAATGTGACGTGGGCGACATGGCGCACGTCCGTAGGCCAGCCTATCTCCATCGCCTCGTCGCTGACGGCCACTGCCTTGCACCCGATCAGTGACTTCCGCAGCACCGTCAACAGCAACGCCAACACGGACAGCTGCCCTTGCTCCTCCTCCTCCTGTTCGCCTCCTCCACTCCTCCTCCTCCTTTCGTCCTTCCCCTCCACTACGCCGCCACAGCCACCGCCACCGCCACCTCCACGCCCACGCCCTTCCTCCTCTTCCTCTCCGCTGCTGGAGCCATCGACCGGGTCGCAATAAAGATCTCTCCTCTGGGACGAAGAGAAGAGGGAGGGGAACCGGAGCACTTCCGCCATGGCTTGGGCGAAAAAGAAGCGGAGGTTACACAGAGCCAAACAAGGATTCCAGGATTAGGATAACAAGAAACGGAGGTCCGTTGATGGCCGCTGAATCAAGATTGGATTTTTACGACGTTGGTCGGTAAAGATGGAATTTTTAGGACGCAGAAACTTCTACTCCTCCGTCCTCGAGAAAAAGACAGGATTGGAAGCCGTGGGACGTCATAATCAAAGCTTTTGGCCTATATATCGTCTTGTAGCCGTTGTGTTGTCTGGCTTTACCGCTTTAGCTACAGGAAGAAAATTGGTTAAAAATAAAGGAAACAGTAAAGTAATGGATCCTTGAAAACTGGCATGCTGATTAATTGCTATAATTAATTGAAAAAGAAAAGCCGCATCGACGTTTGACTTCACGAACGGCATTGAATACTCTTTATCTGCAAGCTATTTATGACATTTTATAGATTAATAAATGAGTAAATCTTGATTATTCTTTCCATTTCGTGGTGGTGAAGAAAGGTTTGTCTATTTTTCACCTAACGCAAAGAATAGTTTTGACTTTGGTTCGATGATCAATGAAGAAAAAATTTCACTTCCCCTCCTATAATTAAGTTTAGCATGCAAACTCGATCAAATGAGCCTCTCTAAATTTAACAAAAGAGATTATGCTCCTCTCCTATTTCCTGCATCATTTTTTCTTGCACGACTTGAAGATTTCTTACACAGCAAGCTGTAGATGTTGATCCAAAAGTAAGCAAATCTAATCTATCAACTGAACATGAGTGATTACATGATATGATCGGATATGGTTAGCAAGGCAATTATTGATGCAACAATATTACTGTCTCTTAATTAGCAAGTACACAGCCATAAAGGAAGAAGAGGATGGTAGGCCTGAATGTGTTTGTTCTTTCCATGTATGCCATTAATAATCATCCCGAAACTAAACAAAAGAACAACGAAAAAAGAGAAGAACTAGCTGATGGTCCACAGAGCAATATAGAAGAAAGAATTCTCTGCTTCTATAATTGTCTGCTATATATATGTATATATCCTAATCAAAACAGTTGTAAGATCCTTGTTTGTACTCAAGATTCCCTGTTTTTGCTCAACAATCGCAGTCGGTTGCAAAAAGTTTATAAAATTGTAGTTTCAGAGATGCTGCGGTAAATTTTTGCAGCTAAGTTGACGAAAAAGGGTAAAATATTTTATAACCTCAATTTACATGTACAAACAACGTGTTAGCTTGTCTTCCTCGAAAATAAAACAGGAGTGATCCACCTATTTCAGTTCACAGAATGTACAGACAGAGACATACAATTGTTATTCAATTAGGTATGGATTAACTACACACTTACTCGGACATGAATTTATCAATTCAACTGCCAGGAAAGAGTGGTCGGCACAATTTCGTGAGCCACTATCAGAGTGAGATGTAATAGGCAGAACCAGCCCGGGTGGTTCAGGTGGGGCTGTTGCACAGGGCCCCACCTTCGGCGGGCCCCTAAATTTTTTTTTTAATAATTTTTTAATTTATTTATTTTTAATAAAGGCTAACTAAGTTGAAGTTTCTCTTTCCTCACTTATCCGTAAGTTAATTCCCCCCTCTCTCCTAAAATCTCTCAAACCCTCATCGCTGTTTTAAGCCATCGATCACCAAAAATTGAAAATTAAAAATTGACTACGATTTTGGATAAAGCTAGGCTTGAGCTACGTTTTGGTACTAAAATTGCATAGAAATTCTCAACTCCAAACTCGACCAGTCACCCTCATCACGCGTCTCCGTTGTGTGCACCGCCACATTTGCTGTTGGTGACCGTTGTACAACATGCATCTTTTACGAGCTTTTGGGTTGATTTTCATGTTAGTATTAGCCCTAAGAGATAATTATGGGATGATTTATAAGAAAAATTTTGTATCATATTTTATAGAGGCAAAGTTTATGATTATTATATTTACTTCATATAAGTATTAAATGAATAAGTATAATAATATCCTAAAATAGCAAATTCTAGTATACAGCATATCAATTGATTGAATTGATAGTGAGAGGATGTACACATATATAGAATACTACTTTTAACTATTTCTAGTCGAGCATTAGTATGCAAGGGCAATATTAATACATCGAGACTAGCATGTAGGTCAACTGATGACTTAATCTCACAAGTCATTGATATAAGATATAAGATTGACACATGAATATATATTAGAGAATATATACTAAATTGACCCACCATGAGAATATTTTATAGA
>JBBUKS010000055.1:999201-1015237 GCA_038050645.1 Hedychium gardnerianum | reverse complement strand
TTACACCAGCTTCATATTGTAATCGAATTGCTCTTCCGGGGGTTGCCGGAAGAGAATTATAGTGGATTGCCCAGCGAAACGATCCGAAGGGTCGTGGGCCTTGGAGTAGAAGTCGGCAAAGGCTCCGAACAAAGTAAAACTAATCGAGTCACTTTCTTTTCTATTTTGCTTTTATTTTTTCCGTTGCGTACTTTTGATTTTCTGAAAGTTTTCAAAATCGTTTTAAAAAGGGTTAAGTTTTGTAAACACGTGATTCACCCCCCCCCTCTCACGTGCTTTCGATCCTACAGTTTCTCTCCCGGTAGGGACCACGAAGTGCGGCGGTGGAAGGGCCAAGCACGGGGGGGAGGGGGGGAGCGGCAGGAGATGGACTGTGGTGCTCATATGCCGAAGGGGAGGCAGGGGCTGCATTGCTATGTTTTGTCCTACCGGCTCTCAGTTTCAGGCTGTGGATAACTACAGAAATCACAAAGAGCTCTCCACCGGCAGAGACCACAATGCGTGCTAGAGAAGAGGCTGGTGATGGGGTGGAATGAGCTGCAGGAGTGGTGTTGCGGTGCTCATACACTAGTGGAGGAAGCATGGGTTATTTATTGCTCTATTTTTCAACCAGAGGTGGGAGTTTTGGCTGGAGGCAGGGACTCCGGTGAATGGCCAGGCAGGGGGCGACACCGGCGAAGTCAAGGAAGGGCACTTTCTTTGAGGACACTTGGGAAGGGTGTGACAACTAGTGTATTGGGAAGGAGATTCAAATTTCAAAAGGGTGCATATTTGGGTTTTGAAGTTTGAATTTCAAACCTCTTGAGTTTCCCCCTCACGGTAGGGACCAAATGCAAATGGAAACAACATGGGTTGTGCAGATGGGCTTAGGCTTCTAACTTGGGCTTGCACTCCACCATGAATGGGACAAAGGTCGATGGGCAAGGGCCTTCTTCTCCGACGAAGCTTCAAGCAGCCGACCCTTTCAACCGGTCGGAGCACACAATTGGGGAGTGAAGGAGTCCCCTTTTCTTAGAAATTCAAGGAGAAGGAAGCTCCCTGCTGGCGATTAGGCCATGGAGCACACATGGAGGGAGGGAGCGGAGACAACTTTTCATTGATGGTGCTGCTGGTGATGAGACGAGGAAGGGAGGGGGTTGCGACCATAGTTTGGGGAGGAGGTCTTCTTGGGGAGCTGCTGCTAGGGAACAGTCGATTCTCAGATACTGTCAATGCAAAGTCGCCCACAACTTTAGCTAGTGATTGGTGCCTTCACGGGGGAGCTCATGGAGCAATCGGAGCTCCGACCGTCTGGTCGAAATTCTGCTGGAATCATAGCTCAAGTGGTGGATGGGAGTTGGGCACAACAGGAACTTCCATTGAGATCAGATTGCACTTGGAGATGGATCAGCGGAGCATGGCCAGAGATATGGGAGGATGCCAGGATGATGTGGAAGGCTGATGCTAATGGGATCGCATGGGCGATGGCAGGGTACATTGATGTGTGAGATCAACATGAGAGATGTACGGCTGTGATTGTGCTAGTGATTGTGTCGGGTTTGTGATTATGTTTGACGGTGATGTAGGTTGGTTGTCTCACGCATACACTAAACCATGTGATAGGTGTGATGCCTCGTGCATACACCAACTCATTAGACGGTACCATGAGTATCCCATCTGATCTGATATATGTCCGGACATGACGAGCGGGAACCAGTAGTATCATTGATTCTATATGCATTTTCGATGATATATATTTATCTTTCATCAAAAAAAAAACTTAAATATTTGCTAATGAGTTAACGAAGTCAAGCAATGTTGAAAAATTGGTTTTGAACAAATAAGTGGTTCCATCTGATAAATATCAAAATCTACAAATAAATAGATAATTTTAAAATATTTAATTTCTCAAAATCAATTTCGGGTGAATGAGAAATCAATTTAAAATTATTAGATTGACGTCAAATAAAGTTCATCACTTGATATGGATCGGTGACATGGTACAATCTAAGAATCAAGTTGGCTTAGTATCGATCAATGACATGCTTGATTTGGATCGTCGGATTAAGATAGACAAATCAGGTTCATCCAAATGAGAGGACATAAGTGCCCCTTCAGATGACTCTATCTTAGTCATTAAATTCAAAATGGAAGACTCAGATGCATCCAAATGAATGGACAAAGTACTCTTTCACTTGAGACTTAATCCGAGCCGTTAGTTTCAAAATGGATGCATAAGATGAACCCAAGTGAAGGGATATTGTGTTCCTTGGGAAAGGATGCAATTTAGATCGTCCAATTCAAACTAGACAGATGAGATCTGATTGAACAAAAAGGTTCTTCTAACCACTCACAAAGTATAAATAAGCCCCTCCTTGTCATTTCATTCATTCAATTCAGAATACAAGCAATGCATTTCATACTTGTATTCTGGAGAGTTCGAGAAGATTTTTCGTTTCGAAGGTCTTGCAATTTATAATGTTGTTATCGTAAGATAAAGTCGTATGTTGGGAGATGATTGTCGTATTCTCTGAGCACCGTATACGAAGCAAATTCATCTTAAAGAGATAGAATCCAACTCTAACCTCGACTTCATCTAAGCGGTGTTATACCGTCATTCTACCCGTTATCAGATTGCACCACCTTCATCATCTCCAATAATTTTAAGATGAATTTTATGTGCAATCTACAATGAATTCATTATTGATGGCCCTTGTTCCACCAATACATGGTGAGAAATTAGAGAAGTTTTTATCGGTATTGATTTTAACCGGTAGCAACAAAAGATATTATTTTACCTAACCATGTTAAACCTTGTGTCTTACGTAAAGATGCCCCCTCCATATCTCAACGCGAGACTAATAAAGAGAAGAGAACAACATATGATGCTTGGGGAGATAGTGATTTCTTATGTCAAAACTATATCCTTAATGGCTTGGACAATACATTATACAATGTCTATATTCTAATGACAACTGTAAAGAAATTATAAGAATCTCTTGAAAGGAAGTACAAGACAGAAGATGTCGAACTAAATAAATTCATCGTCGGTAAAATCTTAGAATTCAAAATGATTGATTCCAAAATCGTGATGACTCAAGTCCAAGAGTTGCAGTTGATCCTACATAATCTGCATACCGAGAGGATGACAATGAATGTGTCTTTTAAGTTATCATGATAATCTAGAAACTCTCACTTTTGTGGAGGAAATTCAAAAATTATCTAAAACATAAGCGAAAGGAGATTAGAATTAATGATCTGATTGTAAGACTGGGGATTGAAGAAGATCATTGTAAACAATCAGAATCAATAAAAATGTCTATATTTGCTAAGACAAATCTGATAGAACCAAACATTGGCAAGAAGAGAAAGTATCCCAGCAAATGATAGAGCCAAGGGAAGGTTAAGAAGTTCCCAAGAACATTCTACAACTATAACAAATCGAATCACAATGCCAAAGATTGTCGATGTTCAAAGAAAGTCATTCAAGTACACATTATCGAAGATAAGTCAGTGCCAATAGACATGTTATAATTAAACTTGATTGTCATTGTATTTGAAGCCAACTCAGTAGACAATCCAAGTCAGTGGTGGGTCGATACTGGTGCTACATGGCACATGTACTCTAACAAAGCCCAATTTTCAACTTATACCCCTATCAGTGGGAGAAAGCTAATCATGAGCAATTCTACAACTTTCAACATTGTTAGTCTTAGCAAAGTGATATTGAAAATAACGTCGAGAAAAGAAGTGACACTAATTGATGTGTTTCATGTTCCCGACATCTGAAAGAAACTAGTGTTAGGGTTAACTCTTGTCGAGACTAGTTTCCGACTAGTGTTTGAATCCAATAAATATGTATTTATAAAAAATGGTCAATTCATAGGCAGAAGATACATGGAAAATGATCTATTCAAAATGAATGTAATGGTTATACACTGTGACTTCAATGACAATAAAATTATAAATTCTACTTATTTGATTGAGTGTTCTAATTTGTGGCATATTAGACTTTGACATGTAAATTATAACACCTTGCGATGACTTATGAATTTAAATTTATTGCCAACATTTAATGTTGATCCAATACATAAATATGAAATATGTGTTGAAGCTAAAATGATAAAGTTACTTTTCCATTAAGTGGAAAGAAGCACGACCCTTCAAGAGTTAATTCATGATAACATATGTGATTTAAAATTTGTGCAAACTAGATGAGACAAAAAGTACTTTGTTACTTTTATTGATAACTACACTAGATACTATTATGTGTATCTATTAAAAGACAAAGATGAAGCTTTATAAGCATTCAAGAATTATAAAAATAAAGTTGAAAATTAAATTAGTCAATGAAATAAAATAATTTGAAGTGATCAAGGAGGAAAATATGATGGTTAATTTGATGAATTTTAACAAAATATGATATTATTCATCAAACGACATCACCTTACTCTCCTCAATTAAATGAGATTGTCGAGCGTAAGAACCAAACTCTTAAAGAAATTATGAATGATATATTGATAAATTCGGGCTTACCCTAGAATTTGTGGAGGCAAACTATTTTATCGGCAAATCATATTCTTAATAAAATCTTACACAAAAAGAAAGATAAAACTCCTTATGAGTTATGCATAAGTCTTTCTTTAAATATCTGAAAGTGTGGGGGGTGTTCAGCTAAGATGGAAGTGTCTAAGCCAAAGCAAAGGAAGATAGGACCAAAGACAATCGATTGCATTTTTATTGGATATGTCAAAAATAGTAGTGTATATTGATTTTTGGTACACAAATCAATAATTTCTGATTTACATGTTGGTACAACCATATAATCAAGGAATGTTGTATTTTTGAAGATATTTTTCCTTGCAAAGAGAGGAAAGAAGAAAGTTCAAATAAAAGAATTCATTAAACTACAAATATGGATAATCTTAAGAATAATGAAGAACCAAGATGAGTAAGAGAGTCAAAATAATAAAATCATTTGGTCTCGATTTCATGACTTATATGTTGGAAAATGAACCAAAGACAGATAATAAACGAAGCTTTATCAAGTCTTGAGGCTCCGTTTCGGAAGGAAGCCATCAATAGTGAAATTGATTCCATTATGAAAACCATACTTGGAAATTGATGGATATTCCACCTGAAAGCAAGCTTTTAGAATGTAAATGGATCCTAAAAAAGAAATAGAAGGTCGATGGAATTATTGACAAGTATAAGGCAAGACTAGTGGTAAAGGGACAAAAGGAAAGTCTTGACTTCTTTGATACATATTCACCAGTAACAAGGATTACATTCATTCGAGTACTCATTGTTATTGTTGCAATAGATAACCTTGAGATATATCAAATGAATATGAAAATAGACTTTCTAAATGGTGAATTAGAGGAAGAAATATATATAGAGCAACATGTAGGTTTTGTGACTCTAGGATAAGAAAATAAGATGTGCAGACTTGTGAAGTTACTGTATGGGCTAAAATAAACACCAAAACAGTGACATGAGAAAATTTGACAAAACTATGATGTTAATGTTGGTGTTTTCATGTGCGTTTTAAAATTTTATTTTCGAAAAACATGCAGCGAAAGAATAATAATCTTCTAAATTATTACAACATGCATCACATACATCCACAAGACACACATGTATCCGACATAATCATAGATAAAACTTTCTTTGCAGAGGTTATACTTGTGAGTTCGTAATTGAACTTTGTAGAGAGCGTTTAGCTAGCCTTACAAAGCTAGCCTCTATTGGTATCCACTATGAGACACATTCAAGACAACTTCACAAAGTCACAAGTCATGTCTCCGCTTCAATACTAGCCAAAGGGAGGAGATGAAGCGATTCGAGAGAAAGATCCACGGCTCGATTTGTGCTCAGCGACAGAAGCAATCCGGCGGCACAAATCTATGACAACAACTTGTTGTCTGGTGGTGACATCGAATTCATCGGCACTAAATTCGTCGACATCGAATTCATCGGCATCAAAATCGATGGTGGCACCAAAATTAGCGACGACACCGAAATTGATGGCGGCACCGAATTTGTCGACATCGAATTCGACGATGCCACCGAAATCAACAGTGGCACCAAAGGGAAGAGAGAGGAAAAACCTAATATGATTCTAAAAGAATTATTATTTTTTTATTTCTCTCTCATCTATATCTTTATATAGATCTCCAATCAGGTTTTAAGAGCAAATCCAAACTCATACTCTTTAAGCCAACCTGATCCATTAGTATTAAGTTTGGTTCAAAACCAAACCATCTTGGTTCAAAACCAAACCACCTTTGTTTAAAATCAAACCAATTTTGGTTCATAACTAAACCAAAGAGGGTCTAACTCGTCTACAAGAGCCGCGGCTCATTCGCGCTTCTGGTCTGCCAAATTCTTTCCATATTTGCCCTTTGTCTGGTCCAACCAAACTTAATCTCTCTTGATCTGAGAATCTAATTCTCAAACTTGTTTTACGTCTTTTAAATATACTTGTAGTGCATGTAACCCAATAAGTTTTCAGTTATATTGGTCATTCATAATTAATCATGAATTATGAATAGATAATGAGTGACACCTAGTAATACATCATGACCCCCAATTGATCGAAAAACCACAGTTGATTCCAGAATGACTTCTGAACCCTCCAGTAGCTATAGTGATCAGTGTGTCCGTTCCTTTCACTCATCTTATACCCACTTGATTTAGGACATAATATATGTGTTAGTCCCCACTAGGTTGACTATGTCACATCTAACCCAAGTAGTAGTTCTTTATCCTGTGGATTCAAATTACTCAAACACATGTTCAAAAAGATAATCCTCTTGACATAATTTTTGCTTTGGCCAAAAACTTACGAGTAATAATTCTGACAAGTGACAATAGGGTATATGTCTCCTTATAAAATGATTGGTGAATCCTCTGAGAGCTATTCAAATACCTTCGGACATTTTGACTTATACCCAATCATCTCGTAACTACACCCCCGAGAGAATGTATGACAAAGATGTCAAAGTATAAGCCTTCATGACCAAGGTGACTTGAATATCTCAAGTCTTAGGAAACTTACACTCGAGTTGTAATGAGATCTTCATAGACATGTATAAAATCACATGAAATCTCATAGTAGGTCACATTCAATGAACTAGTTACCCTTAACCAACATCCATATGTTAACTTTCAACGTCCCAATATTTCCAGCCAACGAGGATCAACTGCTTAGATAAACCAAAGAGTATAATATATGCTAGTCTCACATAATTGATGATGTTCAGTCTTATCAATTCATCGAATAGGAAAGATTTCAATATGTACATAATTACACATGATGAGATACCCACTAATTGTGTTCCAATCACAATTTTTCTCATGCTATACACCATATTATGGACTTCAATATTTAAGTTTAAGATCAAATCATATATATAAAGAATATACACTCAAATAGTGAATCTTATTTATCCAATAAATATTACAATATCTAAGGTAATTGTCTTAAGATACCTCTCAAATATAATAGTTAAATGGATTTAAAATTAACGAGTGTGACAAATGCATATATATCAAAGACACACATGACTCAATTGTCATTGTTTGCATATATGTAGATGATATGCTCATCATGGGGAGTAACATGATATAATCATGACTACTAAGAAAATATTGACCAAAAAACTTTGATATTAAAGATTGGGTATAGATGACATTATACTTAAGGTTAAGATTTTTAAGATATTAGAAGGAATTGTCCTTTCGCAATCTCATTATATTAAAATAGTGCTAAGGAAATGTAATGCATATGCTCTTTATCTTGTAAAAACACCAATGTACTTAAACTTACATTTGGCTAAGAACCATTGTGAACTCATATCACAATTGGAATATTCGAGGATAATTGACAGTTTAATGTATGTCACTAACTCACATGTCCGGATATTGCTTATGTAGTCAACAAATAACTCAAATGATGATCATTGGAAGACATTAATAAGAGTTCTTAAATTTTTAAGATACACCTTAAACTATGGATTATATTATATGAAATATCTACCGGTACTAGAAGGTCATTGTGACAAATTGTATATCTGACACAAAAGACTCTAAATCCACTAGTCAATATGTATTTATCATTAGTTGTGGAGACGTGTCATAGAAATCTATGAAACAAACATGTATAGCTCGATCAACTATGGAATCTGAGTTCATAGCCTTAGATAAATCCGTAGAAGAAGTCGAATGACTTCGTAACTTCTTAGAGGATATCTTATGTTGGGCGAAGTAGTGTTTGCCATAATGATACATTGTGATAATCAATCGGCAATTAAAAGGGCACAAAATAGCATGTATAATAGTAAGTCACGACATATTCATTAAAGATGTTGGTCTAATCAACCTCCAAGATTTTGATGTTTGTTTAACAATATGTTTGTTGGAGTCTGGTCAAGGTTGACCTAATCATGTGAGAAGTCTAGTCAGGTCAAGGTTGACCGGATGACTAGCAAAGGAAAAGTCCTAACTGGAGGTTAGGCAAGAGAAAGTCATAACTTGAGGTTAGGCAAGAGAAAGTCCTAATTGAAGATTAGGCAAGGAGAAAGTCCAGTCAAGTCTGTGGGACTAGATGTTTGGCAAGGGTCTACCGAGTGACTAGCAAGTCCAAGCGGGTCTGAAGGACTTAAAGAGTGGCAAAAGAAAAATCTTAGGGGGAGGTAACCCTAGGTAATTAGAAGTCTTAGAGGAGTGAACTCTAAGCAAAGAAAAAAATTCTAGGGGGAGGTAACCATAGGTATTGAGAAGTCTTGGAGAAGTAAACTTCAAACAAGTGTGACTGAAAGGTTTTCGATCAATCGCGTGCGGTCGACCAAACCAATATATTTGGTAAATCAAAATACAGTGCTACTATTATGATTTGCATTGTGCTAATTCGGTTTTGTAGGAAAGTCTTAGTGGATTAGGTCGATTAGACACTGAGCAGTTGAAGTCCAAACAGGTCTGGAGGACCAAATGTTTGACGGGTAAGTTGAGGTAAACTTCTAGAACGGAGTAGTGAGATCATATCCCAGTAGGGACAAACCTTATGCGATGATCCGACTGAAGAAACCAATGGATGTTTCTAAGTTGAGATCAAGACAGTCCTAACTGTCTATCTTATTCATGTATTATTATATGTTCCTAACTTTGTTTTGCATGACTACTATTATTATTCTGCTTGTTTTAACTTTGTTTTGCAGAAAAACAAAGGTTCGAGTTGACCAAGGGTTCAGTCAATTGAACATATGGTTCAATCGACCGATCCGGATAGCGTGGCAGGATAAGATTGAGGTCAAATAGAAATGGAAAAAGGGGATTCATAGGCTAATCATCTAGAGCAGTCGATCGATCAAATATGGTAATGACAAACGATCAGATCGGATCGTGCAAAAAAGAAAATCCAAAGGTTCCGTCGACGAATAAAGTTTATCAGTCTACCGAATAACGTGATTTACGGGATCGAATGGATCAGATTAGAGCAAACAAGGAAGGACGTGGAGATCAGTCGACGGATAGGAGGTTCAGTCGACGGAAAGAATCCGTCGATCAAATGATGCCTATAAAAAAAGCCTCGAGATTTGAGCCTCAAAATCAATACTACTGCTTTTGTTCATGAAAGATTTGCTACTGCGATGACGAGAGGCTCTCTGAAAACCAGTGCTTCATCTTCTACCTTTATTGTCGGCATATTTTATTTATTGCTTGTATTCTTATAGGGAGATAGTAGTGTTGTTACTATCTTCCTCATATTTGTACGAGTTTGCTTCTTTTTTGAAAGTTTTTAGAGAGAAGAATTATGTGGATTGCCCATCAAAAGAGATCAAGGATCACGGGCCTTGGAGTAGTAGTCGCTGGACTACGAACCAAGTAAAACTGATTATGTCTTTGTCTTTATTTTTATTCCGCTGCTACTATACTTTGATTCGGTTTTACGAAGATGAAAAGAAGAGATTTTAAATGATCGAGATTCACCCCCCTCCTCCTCTCGACTCTTTCAATCCTTCAGAAGACACAATATCATTAGGCAGTTGATCTCAAATGGAGTTATCTCTGTCGATTATGTCGAATCAAAAGATAACTTAGTGAATCAATTAATAAAAACTTTGAATAAAGATCAAATATACTACACATCAAGAGGAATGAAATTAAAAATCTACAAACAAGAACATTCATAGTAGTAACACAACGTTGTTGATCGGAGATCCCAAGATCTTGGTTCAATGGGACAACAAAATTATGAAAGTTCGTATGAGCACTTAGACTAGCTCCCTTCTCATTTCTAGGATGGAAAAGTACTGGCCACCACATATAGTGAGGTTAAGTTATTAACTTTTAAGGGCAAAATAAAAAGGGTGTCTCTTTTTTAACGAATTATCAAAAGAACGCCCTATGTTGATTTATTATCAAAAGGGTGTCCATCCCCTATAAAATGACACAACTATCATCCACTATAAAGTAATAGTTTATTCCTATTATTATCTCTCTCCTATTTTTCTGCCTAAATTGACGCATTGTAGCAGCTACGAACCCATAGCTGCTACATAATTGTAGCAACTATGGTATCGTAACTGCTACCACTGAGTTGTCACACAGTTGTAGCAACTACAGTTCCATAAATACTATAATATAGAAAAAAATAATTTAAGATTAAAATTATTGGGAGCCTCCAAAAAGGATTTAAACGATATTTTTTTAGCCTGAAACCTAGCCATTACGGGTTTCACCCCATAACAAGTTATAGATATCTAAACAAGCTTAGATTTGATATATTGTGTGTCTCATGATTCAACCTGAGTTAAAAGTTAAGACCTCTCAAAGTTTAAGGTTTAACATTCACGTTGTAATAGCTATGATTTTTTATTTGTTACAACGTAAATGTTAAACCATAAACAGATGTCATAACTTTTGACTCAGATTGAACCATGGAACATACAATATATCAAATTAAAGCTCATTTAGAAATCTTCAATTTGATATAATGTGTGTTCTGTGATTCAACCCAAGTTAAAAATTATGACCTTTAAAATTTTACCTAACATACACGTTGTATCAGCTAAAAAATCATAATTGCTATAACTACAAGTTCAACTTTAAGAAGTCATAACTTTTGATTCAGATTGAATCACAAGACGCACAATATATCAAATCGAAGTTCACTCAGAGATCTTCGATTTGATATATTATACATCTCGTGGTTCAATCCGAGTTAAAAGTTATGACCTCTCAAAGTTTATTTAGTATATACATTGTAGCAGCTATAAAATTATAGTTGCTACAACTACAAGTTATAACTTTGAGAGACCATAACTTTTAATTCAGATTGAACCATGGAACGTACAATATATTAAATTGAAGATCTTTGAAGATCGATTTGATATATTGTTCTTCTCATGGTTCAATCTAAATCAAAAGTTATGACTTCTTAAAGTCGAACTTATAGTTATAGCAGCTATGGTTTCGTATTTGCTACAACTAAGTTGTCATATAGTTGTAACAGCTATGATTTCCTAGCTGCTACAATATATATGTTGGGTAAACTTTGAGAGATCATAATTTTTAACTCGGGTTGAACCACCGGACACACAATATATCACATCAAAGATCTTTAAAAGAGCATTGATTTGATATATTGTGTGTCTTGTGATTCAACCTGAGTCAAAAATTATGATCTCTCAAAATTGAACTTGTAGTTCTAATAGCTACGATTTCATAGCTGTTATAATTGAGTTGTCGCACAGTTGCAACAGCTACGGTTTCGTAGTTTCTACTATGTGTATGCTGGGTAAACTTTGAGAGGTTATAATTTTTAACTCAGGTTGAACCATAGGACGCACAATATATCAAATTGAAGATCTTTGAATGAGCTTCGATTTGATATGTTATGTGTCTCGTGATTCAATCCGAGTCAAAAGTTATGATCTCTCAAAGTTCATGGTTTAACTTTCACGTTGTAGCAGTTATGAAAGCGTAGCTACTACAACGTGAATGTTAAAACTTAAATTTTGAGAGGTCATAACTTTTGACTTGGGTTAAACCATAGGATGCACAATATATCTAATCAAAATTCATTCAGATATCTACAATTTGTTATGGGGTGAAACCCATAACTGTCAAGTTTCAGGCTCAAAAAGTTTAAATCATTTTCAGAGGCTCCAAATAATTTGTCTTAAATTATTTTTTCCATATTGTAACAACTACAATACCATAGCTACTACAATTGTGTAGCAGCTATGAGTTCATAGCTGCCATAACGCGTCAATTTAGGCGAAAAAAATATGAGAGAGATAATAATGAGAATAATATAGTAGAGAACAATTGTGTTATTTTACAAGAGGTGGGACTCCCTTTTGATAATAAATCAACATATGACGCCCCTTTGACGATTCGTATAAAAAAGAGCGTCCTTTTGATTTTTGCCCAACTTTTAATGACTCAATAACCTAAAAAAGTGGATTATGGTAGGATACTTTTGATATGAGGTCACCTATATAAGTATGAAGATAGACCGCTTTAATGAAACACTTATGAATCCAAGATGTTATACATGATCAAAATGAACACAATACTGAGAACTATAAAGATGTGAGAAAGGTTATTGTGTATGTACCATTGTCTTAATTTACACAAACGACTGAGTAGTTCAAGACATCATGTTCACTAAGCAGCCAAGTAAATCCGATCACATTCTACTATGGAAGGTTCAAAGCTACAAGCTACCTCTCCTTATGCAATAATCTTTCGATTAAACTTTCTTTTGGTGTCAACATACATGCATGCATTAATTTTACATGAATGAGAAATTAATTATTAAATTAACCCTAAATAAAGTCCATCACTTGATATGGATTGGTTACATGACACGATTTGAGAATAAGGTGGGCAATTAGTCACTACAATAATAACCGGGTTTAGCGACCGAAATTTCGGTCACTAAACGTTTGGTCACCAATCGGGTTTAGCATTCCATCTCTAAATTAGCGACTGATCATTATTTTTCATCACTAATTATCCTTAGCGACGAAAAATAAAAAATCATCGCTAATTTAGCCAAAATTTCACGATTTAAATCATGTTTACATCCAATATCAATCTAACACATCTACGATACAATACAACATTACGCATTCAACTCTCAATATTCATAAATCATCCATGATACATTAAACCATCATTCACAAACAACGATACATCATTCACAAACCATCACATACAATACAGCATTACACATTCAACTCTCAATATTCACAAACCATCCATGATACCTTAAACCATCATTCACAAACAATGATACATCATTCATAAACCATCACATACCAACTCACTCATTCATTTATCCCATCACATAAAACATCACACAAACCATCACATACAAATGATAGAATATTCACAAACCAACTCGTTCATTTATCAACAAAAAGCATCGTACATGCATGATAAAAAATAATTCAATCACATAAAAAATTCCATCAATAGTTCAAATCCAACACATCATATCCTACTCAAAAACTAGTACATTCATCATCATCCCATCCCTCAGCAAGTAAAATATGATAGATTATTACAAAAATAAGGGCAAAACTACTCATATATGAAAAAAAGATATACATAAGATTAAAACTACTTATTAGAAAAATACACAAACTAATAAACATAAGTTTTACATGTTTTAAAAAAAACCTTAATAAGAGTTTGGATATCTGCTGATGGTAATAGAATATATCATTATTTACATTGTTCCTAAAAAGATATAATACAATTAGAACAATTTTGCATGTTTTATGAGTGATTAACAAAATAGCTAAGTTGAAGGTCAACACACCTCAGAATGAGTTACTTATCAGTAGCGTTCGGGTCTCAAGTCTATTGGGAGTCAAAACCATACGACGTTGAAAAAGCAGGACTCATTAATAGAATGCGAGTGAAGAATTCTTGCATTTATCGCTCTACTGCCATCTTGACCCAATCATCAATCGACTACTCTACTGTTGTGACCCGATCCTTTAATTCTTAATTTTCTTTTATTAAGGCTTCCACTCGAGTTGATGAAGAACTTGGACGACCCCTAAGCCTAAGAGTCATCACACAATCATATGCAACTTTTGCCTGGGAGACAAGGCCATAGAGGAAATTCTTTTTCCTTCAACCGACAACATCATAATAAATATCATTTACAACATCGATGGATAGAGTCTGTAACTCTTCTCCCTCTGTAGTAGGCTGAGATGCCTATGCAACTCGATTAGTCATTTCATCCTATGTAAAACAAAAATTTATTAGTATCTAATATACAAATGTGAACGATAATAAAGTTTATATTTTTATATCAATAGCCTTCGATCGATGATCGACAAATGTGTCATCTTTTTTTTTTGGTGCATTTTGGAAAATACCTCCCAAATATGGTTTAAACCATGGGAGGTCTCTGTAAAGTATCTGCCTACATACACAAATTTTTATTATAAATTAAAATAAGTTCATTAATAATTAAAAAATTATAGTTTAAACTTTATTGTAAACTTACCAGGTCTATTGTATGCTCTACAATAAATCGTGATTCGATCGTATGCTTTGTGGATCCAGTGCTTGGGCTAGCGATCTTAATATTTCTATTATTTTGAGTAGTCATTGAATTTTGCTGTCATTTTTCTATAGCCCAATTGTTCCTCCATGCATCCCAAATCTCATTTGATATATGGGAAAGTCTTGTTCCCTTTTTTTTCTCCACTTGTATAACAAGTCTTTGTATATTTTTGCACAATAAGTATTCCATATTTCTTTAAATGTTGCCTCATGTCCTGACTCTCAGGTATATTTTTTCTACAAAAATATCGAAAAAATTAGTATAAAATGATATTATATTATACAATTCAATAATATCCAAATTACTTATAAAAATTCTTGATAATAAAAAACTTTCAAATCTTAGAACCAGAAGTGCACACTCGTTCTTTAAATATTTTTGTGAAGTACGCAAATACATGATGACCATCAGGAATAAAACTGCATGATTTTGATTTTCATTTTTCGAAATAATAAATAAAAGATTAGATGAATTTGAATTACTAATAAGATAAATACTTATCAATCCCCAACAATCCTCAAAACAATCTGGTCGTTGTGCACTACTACAGTATCCGACATGACTATATCTGCAAAATAACATTATAACACATACACATGTCAAATAATATTCAAATCAGAACAATACTCTGAAGTACGCAGATACACGATCACCATCGAGAGTAAAACTGCATAATTTTTTTCTTTATTTTTTTGAAATAATAAATAAAAGATTAGATGAATTTGAATTACTAATAAAATCAATACTAACTAATCCTCGACAATCCTCAAAACAATCTGGTCGTTGTGCACTACTACAGTATCCGACATGACTATATCTACAAAACAACATTATAACACATACACATATCAAATAATATTCAAATCAGAACAATACTATGAAGTACACAAATACACAATGACCATCGGAAGTAAAACTGCATGATTTTTTTTTTGAAATAATAAATAAAAAATTAGATGAATTTGAATTACTAATAAGATCAATACTTACCAATCCACGAGAATCCTCAAAACAATCTGGTCGTTGTGCACTACTATAGTATCCGAGATACTATATCTGCAAAACAACTTTATAACACATACACATGTCAAATAATATTCAAATTAGAACAATAATGTTTTACATGGTAGAACTAAAGAGATTTAGATCTAAAAAACATTAACATTAACATTAATGACTTACATGCGAGAACTAGTGAGATTTAATAATCTGAATCATTAACATTAATAGTTTGTAAGTCATCATCGCTAGACTCTATTAATACATCAAGCTCCTCATTGATGGAGATCTCTCCATCATCTATTTCATCGTAAGTGATATTAACATTTACAAGTAATTGGGATATGAATTGAATTTGTGAATTAACTGAATGTATCTCCACTTCCCCAATTTGAAATGCATCATGGTTTTGGGTCGTGATGGAGTTTGACATTTCTATGGTCGAGCGAGACTTCATTC
>JBBUKS010000055.1:975948-999101 GCA_038050645.1 Hedychium gardnerianum | reverse complement strand
ATCATCAACATAAACCAATAGATAGGAAGTAATCTGAGTTGAGTGATAGAAGAATAGTGAGGAGTCAGACCTGGATTTCTGAAAACCCAAGGAGAGGAGAGATGCTTGTAGTGTGGCATGTCATTCCCGAGGAGCCTATTTGAGACCATAGATAGCCTTGTGAAGTTTACATAAATGATTAGGAAAGTCAGGATGTGTGAATCCAGGTGGTTGAGACATGTAAACTTCCTCACAAAGAGTTCCATGGAGAAAAGCATTACTAACATCAAGTTGATGGATAGGCCAACCTTGAGTGACAAGAAGTGCAAGAACTGTACGTAAGGTGATGGGTTTAATGATGGGATTAAAGGTCTCAACATAGTCAATATCAGGTTGTTAGTAAAAGCCTTTGGTGACAATATGATCTTTGTGACACTCGATGGTGCCATCAGAGCGATGCATGAGTTTGAAAATCCACTTGCAACCAACAATATTCTGAGTAGATGTGCGGGGAATAAGTGACCAAGTGTCATTCAGAATGAGGGCATTGAATTCAAAAGTCATGGCATCTCGCCTATTGGTGCAGGGAGCACCAGAATCAAATCTATATTTTGATATTGTCAAAGTTTCAAGTTATGTCTTATTGTTATCTAATGAACTGATCAAGTATACAGGATGCTCAACTCAGAAAGTCCTAGTAGATCAGTTGGGCCCGATATTAGGCAAAAGAAGTCTCAGTAAATCATGAAACCAGGCAGAAAGTCTAGATGAGTCAAGAGGACCTGACATCTGGGTAGGTGGATTCGATAAGTCTAGAGGACATAATATTAAATCAAGTGAAAACCCTGGTAAGCTGATCCAATGCTGAGCATGTAAAGTCCAAACAAGTTTAGATGACTCGATGTTTGGCAAGTGAGTTAAAGTAAGCACCTGGAGTTAGTGTAGTGAAGTCATGTCCCAGTAAGAACAAACCTTAGGCACTGATTTAACTGAAGAAACCAACGGAGGTTTCTAAGTTGAGATTAAGACAGTCCCAACTATCATACCCATGCATTTCTATATCTGTCTAACTCTGTTTTGTAGGACTGTTATTATTATTGCCTGTGCTAACTTTGTTTTGTAAATAAAACAAAGTTCTAGTTAAAAGTGGGTTCAGTTAATCGAACAAGAGGATTCGTCGATTGATCATACCAGACAGGCAGAGACTTAGTCGAAGTTCAGCAAAACATGATAAAAGTTTTATCAGTCGACGGATACAAGGGATCAGTCGATCGATCAAAGCCAGATAGCGTAGAGATCAGATCGAATCAACTCAGAAAAGAAATTCACTGGGATCAGTCGACAGATCAGCTGGATTAGTCGACTGATCCAATTTTGGTAAGGACAGCAATCAGATCGAATCAATGTAGAAAAGGCAAACACCAGGTTTCGTCGACAGATCAGGTGGATCAGTCGATCGAACAAGCATGACTTCAGGGATCAAACAGATCGAATCAGAGTAAAGAAGGAAAGACATGGGGTTCAGTCGATAAATAGAAGGATCAGTTGACCAAAAGGTTCAGTAGACTGAACGTCGCCTATAAAAGAAGCCATCGGGGTCCAAACTGATGAATAACTCTCTGTGTGCTCCATTTCGCTACTGCTGCTACTGCTATGCATTCAAGTCTTGCTCCTACTATGCCAGAAAGTTCACCAACAACTACGTCGTATCTTCTACTCCTCTATTGTCGATATACTTTATTACTTGCATTATTTTTAAAAGGAGATAGTAGGATTGTTACTATACTCATTCATTGTATGAGTTTACTCTTCTCTGAAAGGTTTCAGAGAAGAGAGCTATAGTATTTGCCTAACAAAAGCAGCCGAGAGTCGCGGGCCTTGGAGTAGTAGTTGCTGGACTACGAACTAAGTAAAAATCACTTGTGTCTTTGTATTTTTGTTTTATTTATTTCCGTTGCAACTTAACTTTGACTTACTCGAAAAGATTTTTAATCAAACGAGATTCACACCCCTCCTTCTCTCTCGTCTTCCACGATCCAACACCACCAAGCAGGGTACTTGTTGGTGATGGTAAAGCAGGTTGGTTCAGAATCCTCTGTAGTGACAATATGTGCAATAGCTTTTGCTTTGGCACGAGTAACCATAGGATGCAAGGAGCAAGCCGATGCTTGGAGAGGGCCACTAGTAGATGTAGTACATGGAGGTGCAAAGGATAAAGAATCAATAGTGTCTGAACTTGATTAAGGTGGAGCAGCCAAATGATCAAAAGGTGGAGGCGAAGAGTCCACTGGAGCAGTAGAAGACCAAATAGAGAGCTCTGAAGGAAACATTGCAGTCGGTACTGGTGGCATAGAGTTAGAGGGCATCGAGGATTGTGCTGCAGTAGACAAAAAAGAGGTCTAATCAAAGTTAACGTGGCAAGAGATAAAAACCTGACTTGTAGGTGGATAGAGACACTGATATCCTTTGTAAGCATCACTGCACCTAAGGAACACACATTTGACAGACTGAAAATTCAATTTGTGATGATTGTAAGGCTGAGTCAGAGGATAACAAGCGTAGCCAAAGGTGCGAAGAAAACTATAGTCAAGAGGCCGATGGAATAAGATCTCAAAGGGCGACTGGTGATGCAACGTAGGAGTTGGGAGTCGATTGATTAGATAAGCCACAGTGAGAAATGCCTCATCCCAGTAATAAAGTGGCATAGTCGCATGAGCGAGTAAGGTGAGACCCATCTCCATAATATGTCTGATCTTGCATTCAACAACTCAATTTTGTTCACTCGTGTATTGGCACGAGAGGCGGTGATGAATTTTGTGTAAGCTGGTGACAGTAGCAAGATTGCGATATTCGCCACCCCAGACAGTTTGAATGACTTTAATCTTTTGGGCAAATTGGTTCTCAATAAACACTTTAAATTTTAGAAATACGGATAAGACATTAGATTTTTTGCTTGAAAGGATAAAACCAAGTATAGTGGCTATAATCATCCTTAAAATGCACAAAATAACGACATCCATTAGAGGATAAAATCGATGATGGGCCCCAAACATCTGAATGTATTAGTTCTAAAGGACTTGCAGTTTAAGATTGCGAGTTTGGAAATGGTTGTTTGTGAGCTTTCCCATATTCACAAGCATCACAAAAAGCAATTATCTTATTTCTTGAGATATGTAACTGGAAATTAGAGACAATAAAAGAAATTACTATTGAAGATGGATGTCCAAGCCGATGATGCCATGTGTTAATTGAGGAGCGCTTTCCAAGAAAAGTAGCTAGCTTGGTATTCAATTCTCCGGATTGGATTGGCTAATATAAGCCCCCATCAAGTGTTCCACGAAGAAATTCCTTCTTCATGACCCGATCCTTAACAACACATAATGTCAGATGAAATTCAAAGAAGATATTATTATCGATCGTAAAGAGGACAACACTTAATAGATTTTTGGTTATAGCAGACACGTGCAATATATTATGCAAGTGTAGTGACCTGTTAGGACTATTAACAACAGAATGACCAATATTGGAGATTTGGAGAGCATTACCATTTTCAACCATAATTTTTTTCATACGTTGGTATGAAGAGTGCAGATGGAAATTGCCAAGGTCAGTAGTAAGATGATCAATAACACCCGAATCTAGATACCATGCAGGGGTCAGCAATAGTAGATGGTGCAGCGATCATTGCAATCGGGTTGTTGGTGGAGCTGATGTTGTGATTAATCGAAGCTGGCAAGAGATGGTAGAATGACCTATACCATTACAAATTTGGCATGAGGGATTCGACCGACAGTTAGCTGCAATATGACCAAGCATCCCACATAATTGACATTTGGGCCGTTGATATCCGTCGCGTCCTCCTTTGTTATTCCGGCCACCGCGAGAATAGGTCGTTGAGCTGACAAGCCTTGATGGGCCAAAATATTAAGAAGGCCCACTTGGGTCATACCCTAAGGTGCCTCTAGAACCTTCAACACCGAATGATCCTCCTGTAGAAACGAAACTCCCGACAGTTCCGAAGAGAGAAGATGAAGTCCTGCCATAGCCAAAAAAAAGGGGTGATGACGCAGTTGGCTGGAGATTCCTAACGTGACGTTGGCCATTGGTGCCAAAGTGTAGTTCGTTTGGTGGAGTTGTTGAAAATGGTATTCATAGATTAACAGAAGCCTAGTAAGGTCGTCGATGCTAACCGTATCTTACTTTGTTGTGATCGACATGATTAAATTTTCGTACTCGGGGCCCAAGCCATCAAGGATATAGAGGACGAGATCTGTTTCGAGAACTACTTGACCCACAACCACAAGGTTATCTGTTATCGACTTTATATGTTGCATGTAATCAATGATGGAAGCTTCTCCTTTTCTAGCAGTTTGAAGTTGCAAATGGAGTTGCATCAATCGAGCCTTCGATTGGAAGGAGAACATTTTCTCCAAGGAGCGCCAGAGACTCCGTGACGAGGTGCACGAAATCCCAACAATATGCACCAAGATAATTTCAGAAATAGTGGAGAGCAGCCAGCTAAGGAGACACTGATCTTGTTGCTCCTAGATGAGGTAATCGAGATTGGAAGCACCAATAGAATCTCCATTTTCATTGGTAGAAGAAATTGTTTCTGGAGAGATTATTGCATCTTCGCTTATATATTGAAATAATCCATGCCCTTTCAATACGGGCAAAACTTGAGATCTCCCGAGTATGTAATTTCTTTGATCGAGTTTGATTGGCACTAGAAGTGCAAACAAAGACATCGACGTAGTCAAAACTATGGGAAGATGCGCCATAGCAAATTCTAGGAGTTTTCCCTTTGAAGGGCTCTGATACCAAGATAAAAAGTAATAAGAGAAATAATGAGTGAGGAGAAAAACTTTGTAGTGTATTAGCTTGATGCAATTGTGTAGGTTACGGTCTTTATTTATATACAAAGCTATGTTAATTTAAGTATTTAGGAGACTATGCTATAATTAGAGTGTAATTAGATATTTATGGAGATTCAATCAAATATTAATACTTGGCTGATTTTGTGAAGCTTATATGATTATTGTGATCTGATTGCAATTGAGATTGAGTTGATCTTGGAAAATTGAATCTAACACCCCTCAATTCTTATGCTAAATATCTCTTCAACAATACTTGGTAGGGCCCTAGGGAACACCCAACGATACTGACACCCTTAGGCCTTAGCATTGCATTCCGTTTATCCTAAGTTTGATCTTGTCTATCTATTAAATATATTTTTTTACTTTGAAATGTAAATCAATTTAGTACAATTTTATCAATCTAAGAAACAAAATAAGTATAGCTTTCAGTTATTTTATGATTGGCTTATTTGTTCGCCGGGCAAGTTATGAATCTCATGCGCACATATCACTTTTGGGCCTATCAAGATTCGCTAGAGGAGGTTCTGTTATGCATAGGCGGAAAACTCAGTTAATTAGATAGCAATATAATTCATGTTCCACTTCCACATGATAAATCCGTATTTATTTCATTTTTTTTCAAATAAAAAAATACTTTAAAATACTACATTAGATGCTATATCAAATATGACGGTTGACAAGGACGATATAATTGAAATAGACTTTTTTTTTTTTCATTTTTGAACTTGTTAGCATCACCACGAGACTTCAGTAATCTAGAGATATCCGACATACATATATATATAAAACAGATCCAAGTCCTTTTCTCAGATACATGCTCCGTTTGTATCTTTTCCTAAAACCTTGAGATATTCACCCTCTCGTTTCGCTCCGCCAACTCTATTCTATATATGCTGCTCTCTCTTCTTCTTCCTCGATTCCCCCTCTCCTTCTTGCATCTGTGATAAATTCTTAATGGGTTCCTTGTCTTCCCCTCCTCTGTCTTCTTTGCCACCGGAGAATCCGGCAAGCGGCTTCAGAATCTTCCTCTCGTTTTCCGGCAGCGATGAGACCACCGACGCTACCCTGCCAAATTGGCTGGAGAACTACAACCCCTGCGACAACACCAGAGCCTACGCTGGAGCGATACCGGGGATCCCTCCTGGCCACGTCCTCAAGGACTTCGCCATGGTGGCCCTCGCCGGCTTCGTTTACATCATCGGCGGCAGGCTCTGCCTCAAGGACCCCGCGGCCGGCGAGCGAGACGTGGACGTGCGACCCGACGTGGTCCGTTACGACGTGGCATCGGGCGATTGGTCCCTGTGCGCTCCTCTCGCCCTCCAGCGTTTCGACTTCGCATGCGTGGCGTGCAACGGGAAGATCTACGTGGCGGGAGGGCTGTGCTCCGTATCGAACGCGCGGGGCACGACAGCGGGGGAAGTGTACGATCCGGCGCGGGACTCCTGGTCGCCTCTCCCGGACATGGTGGCGATGCGGTACAAGTGCGTGGGCGTGGCGTGGCAGGGTCGGTTCCACGTGGTGGGTGGATTCGCGCAGCGGGAGGGCTCCGGTTGGCTCACGGTGATGGAACGCAGCTCGGCAGAGGTGTTCGACGAGGAGCAGGGTAAGTGGGAGCTTATGCCGGGGATGTGGCAGCTGGACGTGCCACCCAACCAGATCGTGGCGGTGGGAGGGGGGCTCTTCAGCTCCGGCGACTGCCTCAACAACTGGAAGGGGCACATCGAGACCTACGACGGGAAACTGAACATATGGAGCGTGATCGAGCGGTCGCAGATGCAGCAACTATCATCTCTGGTCGCGGAGAGGCAGGAGATGAGGAGGGTGTACCTGACCATGGCACCGATTGGGGCGCATCTCTACTTCGTGGCAGGGTATCAGTCGGCGGCAGGCGACGGTGAACCGAGGTCGATGTCTGTGGTGCATGCTTTCGACACGGCAGCGGGGGCTGGGGAGGCGTGGGGGACCTTCGAGCCGTTGATGGAGAATGGGAATAAGGAGCTGTGCAGTCACTGCTGCGTGCTGCAGCTCTCCGATTAATTTGTCCAAATCCATTATTATTATTATTATTAAGCTAAACAATTTAGATCTGTTTTTGTCATCCTATATAATAACGTACGTGTAGAAATTAATTCAGTGCTCTGTGCGTTTCTTCTTTAATTTTCACGTACGTGTATTGGAGGAATTTTCTTGCGTTGCGGCATATGAATCATAAAATATTCAAATAACTACGCAAGATTTTATCATAGACTTATCATAATTACGAAAATAAAATTAAATGCGAAAGCTAAAAATTCTAATTTGTGTCTTGATTCAACGTTATTCCTTGATGTTACTAACACAACTTATAGATCAAAAAGAGAAATCATGCTCCCGTGAAAATGATAATGATGCAATAGTTAGGTCTTTTAATAAATAATCAAAAGATTTAAAATTTAAATCTTAACTACAGCGTACTGTATTTTTCTTCCGGTAAAAAATAGGCTTAAAAATATTGGTCCGACCTGATTAATCATTTTTTTTTAAAAAAAAAAGAGATCTCTACGAGGGTATCTAATTAGTTAATGGGTGACAGATTTATTATAATGGAACATGAATTAATTTCCAACGGGCGTATATTCTCGGGAAAAAAAATATCTCCCACCCTATAGCCACTTGATAGTCGGCAATAAGTTGACTCTGTAATTTACCTCCCTTCAGATAATCTTGGGACGGACTGTGAGTGACATCTGGGATGAACATAATCATCTTTTGCTACAAAAGAAGAGAAATCACTGCAGAACTTGATCTTCTGTAGGCATCAAAAGGATAGCTAACATATATCTCCTCTCTGGATGGTAGAAAGAAGAATTGTACATACTTATGATTTTACGAGACCATAATCCATATATATAGTTGATGTGGCGGATAGTGGTCTCCAAATGACGCGGTTAAATCGGAAGTCAAACCATTCGGTTAAAGGTCAAGTTGAGGTGTAGGTCAAGGGGATCAGCTTGGTCTTATTTGACCACCCCAGCTCGGTCTCTCTGACCACCCCATCTTGGTCTCTCTGACCTCCCAGATCTCTCTAGCTCGATTTCCTAGAGTCTTGGACTCCTAGAAATCTCTGATTTAGTTTCCCAGATCTCTCCAGCTCGGTCTCTCTGACCACCCTAACTCAGTCACACCCGACCTCTCCAGATTCCCCTGACTCGGTCCATCTAACTCCTTCAACTCGGTCTCACCCTAACATGTCCAGCTCTTCTAGCTCGGTCCGGGATGAGTCTCTCTAGAGGTGAGGGGAGAATGTGGGTGCCGTGATATGTAGGGAACATGGGTAGACAGGAGATATGGGTAGCGGAGTGAGGGTTCACGTGGCCACCTATGATGCAAACGTGAGGGAAGGTATAAAAGGAAGCCCATGCAGGTACGCGCACACAGAGAAATCTAAACTCTTCTTCTCCACTACTTTTCTCCTCCTCAACCCCTGTTCTAACTTGAGTATCAGAGTGGTCACGCCAAGTCTAACCTCGCTGCTCATTCTTAACCTCTTGCTAAGTGTTGCATGAATTCTGAGACTCTCCTCGCCGCCGAATCATTAGGGACCTTCTCCTAAGTAGTTGCTCATCGGTGACGCACCAAGAAGCAGTTTCAGGCAGGAATAAATTGGTATCGTCTATGCGAAACTGATGTGTATATTTCATGCATAACTTTTAGTATTGTTTTGCATACATTCTATGCCATTTCATGAGCATATTTTGCATACGTACATCTTTTTTCTATTGTTTTCACGTTTCTTGTTCGGAGATCTGCTCTTCGTGCTTTTATGTTGATAGGATGTGAATTTGGAGCATAAGTAGAGCATAAAATCCTTGAACATAGATTTGGAGCAAGGAACACACTATGGTCGTATCCCATAACACGAGTGTGTTCCTCCGGCCGAAGTTAAACGAAGAACGGAGTAAAGACATGGAGTCCAGCACCTGACATGGGCAGGTTGTGCCCCCAGGCATGATCGTGCCCCATTCGGAAATCACCAAGCTCGAGCATGACTGTATTCCTCTCCCGCATGCATCACGAGTAGGTCGTGCCTGGTGCCAACTTTTCCAACACGACCCAGCAATGCATCCCTGGTGCCGACTTTTCCAACACGGCCTAGCCGCTGAGAGCACCACGACCATGTCATGCCTCCCAGGCACAACTGTGGTGCGGTGTTATGCCTCGGCGGTTGGATTGTTTTCAACCATTTTTTGATGGTTGGAAGGGCTATAAAAGCCACAAGATTAGAGAGGAGGGTTTTCTCTTTCCTAGGGAACCCTAGAGTCGTCATTCCAATGAGCCGCCGCGATGATCCGTTCACCTTTGGAGCTTGAAAATCATCCGAAGACACCGTCAACGATCTCGATACGCTTTCTCTTCTCCTCCTTTTCAGTTTAGAGTTGCTAGATGTTTTCATTCATGTATTTTGGTTGTAACTCCATCTCCATAGAGTGGATCTCTTGATTCTAGAATTAGATAGTAGCCTGATGTAATTGTTGATATTTGAATTAAGTAATTGTTTATCTTTCTCTATTGCTTAATATTTTTATTTCATGGTTCGACTTTATTGTGCATACACGATTGTGACACTAACCTACACCTTTGTATCCCACGGGACGTTGGGAAGGACCAAAAGATGAACCCAAATCTCTGACCCATAAATGTTCAAGACGTGGAGAGTCGGTCACGAAAGCAGGTCGATATGCAATGAGGGGTATTGGATTTCTTTCCCAACAGAGGATCCATTGGCTATCACAGAGCTTAATGTGTCCACCTAGATTCCTCGTCATATAGTAAGGGAAGGCAACTCTGAACCATCATGACAAGAGCCTCCTTGAGAAAGCGATTCTTCAGCAATTTTACTATGAAAGTAGGCATTGCGTTTAGGTGGGCACGCAAGTATAATTCCAAAAGCCTATATCGGTATGTTGAGATAGGCTACCTACATGCGAACAAATATAGAGATAGGAAAGCAAACAATACTTAGGATGTCAACAATCATCATGACGAAATTGAAATCTTAGGATCGCTCCCCCAATTTTGATTTTCACCCCTCGACTTCTTAAGAGTTGAGCTCTAGACTCCCTTTCTCTCTCTTACAAACTTTTGCGAACTACGATATTTCTAGATAACATGCTTCACTAACTCAATCAATTTGAAAAACATAAGTTTTTGAAAAACATAAGTTTTAAAAGCATAAAAACATAAATTCATGAGATAAAATAAATCATATTCTACAAAACACATACCTAATTTTCATCTTAAGTCACTAAATTCGGATTGAGGTAAAGATTTAATAAATATGTCAGCCAAATTTAATTTGGACTAAACATAGTTAAGTTCAATATTTCCTTTGGTGATGTTGTCCTTAACAAAGTGATGTTTAACTTCTTTGTGTTTTGTTCGTGAGTGGTGGACAGGATTTTTGGTTAGATTTATTGAGCTTATGTTATCAATAAATTTTTTAACATTTTTATAGTCTAAGTTAAAGTCTTTTATTGTGTGCATCATTCATAATAGTTGTGCAACACATTCGCCCATTGCTATGTATTCTACTTCAATAGTTGATAAGGCAACACATTGTTGCTTCCTACTAAACCAACTGACTAGTGATGATCCTAATAGTTGACAACCTCCACTTGTATTTTTTTCTATCTAATTTACAGCTAGCATGGTCTAAGTTAAAATAGTCAACTAGTTCAAAATTGACAGTTCTAGAATACCACATTCCTACATTAATTATTCCTTTAAAATACCTAAAGATTCTTTTAACATTTGATAAGTGAGATTCTTTAGCACAAGTTTGATATCTAGCATACATACTAACTACAAATGATATGCCAGGTTTGCTTCCAGTTAAGTATAATAAATTTTTTATGACACTTCTATAGTACTTTAAATCTACTAGCTTTCCATTTAGATCATTATCTAACATAATGTGAGTTGTCATAGGTGTTTTTATTTCCTTAACATTTTTCATGCCAAATTTTTTATTAATTCTTTTGTGTATTTATTTTGGTGTACATAATTTCTTTTTTTAGTTTGTTTTATTTGTAGTTCTAAGAAGAAGGTTAATTCGTCTACTAAGCTCATTTCAAACTCATGTTCCATTAGTGTTATAAATTCTTTTTAAAAATTTAGAGTTGGATGATCCAAATACTATATCTTCTACATAAACTTGGGCTATAAATATCTCTGATTCAAAGATTTTTATAACAAGAGTTAAGTCAATTTGTCCTTCTTTAAACCCTTTTGAATTTAAATAACTAGATAGTCTTCCATACTGATCCTTAGGTGCTTGTTTTAAACTATATAAAACCTTTTTTAATCTAAACACATAGTTTGGATAATCTAAATTTTCAAACCTATGTGGTTGACTTACATAGACTTCCTCTTTAATTAACCCTTTTTAAAAAATAGATTTAACATCCATTTAGTACAATTTGATGCCCATATGTGTTGGATAAGCTAGTAACATTCCGATTGACTCAAGTTTAGCTATGGGGGCATAAGTCTCATTGTAATCTAGACCTTCTACTTGACTAAATCCCTTTGCTACTATATAGACTTTATTCCTAACAATTTCACCTTTATCATCAAATTTATTACGAAAACCCCATTTAGTGTCTATTATTGATATATTCTTGGGTGGTGATACTAAATTTCATACTTCATTTCTTTCAAATTGAGCTAACTCTTCTTGCATTGCTATCACCCAATCTGGATCTGACAATGCTTCATCTATGGTTTTGGGTTCAAGTTTAGAAATTAAAGCTATTTGACTTATGTTTCTAAAGGTTGATCAAGTTTGAATTCTTAAATTTGGTTGCCTAAGATTTGTTCAATTGGATGGTTTGAGTTTATTCTTGATGTTCTTGGGTTTAGTTCCTCTTCTTGTTCATTTGGTCCTTCTTCTTCTTCTTGATTTTGTCTTTCTTCTTCTTGTTGACTTATAGTTATATTTTCACTAACTTCCCTTAGGTCATTGTTTGTTTTCTCAAAATTTAATTATTCTTTTTTCTTGATTTAAGTTGGATTCTTTAGAGTGATAATTTTCATCAAATGTGACATTAGTGATTTCTTCAACTTTTAGTATTGACTTGTTATATTTCCTAAAAGCACTACTATTAGATGAGTATCCTAGAAAATTTTATTTTTGAGTTTTTTAGGTAAATTTTCCAAGATAGTCCTTGGTATTTAAAATATGTATGTTACATCCAAATACTCGTAAATATTTTATATTGGGTATTTTATTAAAATAAATTTCATAAGGTGTTTGATTATTTAATTTATTAATTATAATTTTATTTTGAATATAACATGTTGTATTAATAGCTTCGGCCCAAAAGTAGTTAAGTAGGTTGTATTCATTTAGCATTGACCTAGCCGCCTCTTGTAAGGTTCTATTTTTTTCTCTCTACTATTTCATTTTGTTGGGATGTTTTAAGGCATGAGAATTCATGATGGTATCCATTTTCTAGATACAAGTTTGTGAACTTATGAATTTTAAATTCTCTACCATTATCACTTCTAATTTTGTTAATTTTCAAGTCTTTTTTATTTTCTATTAGTTTGCAAAAATTATTAAATATTTCAAAGGTTTCATTTTTATGTTTTAAGATATAGTTTTTTTGATGAAAGGTAAATATATATCATCAAGAAAAATGCACAACATACAAAAGCCACGAGAACCTACATATGTCATGTCTGACGAAATGTCAGATCTGTGAAGGAAGTTGAGGTAAAGCGTACAAGTGCGTCTGTGTGTACCATCACTCACCTGTGTACCAAATCACTCTCCTGTGTCTCACTCTCCGATCGATCAACTATCTCTCGTATAAGCACAGCAGATCGTGTATCGACCAGGCTCTGCCATAGTAATCACTATCTAGATCAAAGCAGCATCGTGGTCACCATCCATCTGTGCTACTCACATCATCACTAAGTGCCCTCATAATCTGTGGGCCTCTGTAGGACCGGCCCAATCAAATAGTGTCATTGTCCCCATCCGTCTGTACTACTCAGCAACCTCACTAAGTGTCCTCAATGTCCATGTTCTGCTGTAGAACCGACTCATATAGTGTCGTAAGATGTAGATGTGCTCTTTGCTCCAAGTTGTCCTAAAGTCACCATCACCATCCCGTGCACACTTTTAGCAAGTGGCCAGCTATCAACAGATTTGATATGTCTTTATTGCGAGCCGTTTGCTGCGGACTAGATAGGTCATTCTGGTGGACCTATTCACCCTCACAAACTTTTAGACAAAGCCCCAGCCATAAACAGATTTGGGATGTCTTTATTGCGAGCCGTTTACTACGGACTAAATAGATCATTCAGGGTGGATCTATTCACCCAAGACTCCCACAACATACACAGTCTCTCAGGGCTATGAGATATAATCTCACTCAGTCGTCCTCTCAGAGCATACACCGCCTCACTCCTCTCACATCATACTCCAGCTCACTCATCACTCTCTCATCGATGTGGCTACATCATCCCTCACCCACCAAGTGTATCTCCATGTGGCTCGCCATCACTACTCATGAGGTACCCTGCAGCTCCATAACTCTCGGGGCTCCATGTCTAGTAAGCTTCATATGGCTCCATGTCTCACCAAATGACATGCCTAGTAACGTCCATAGTTTTGTACAATATAGATCTATAAATGCATATCCTCCTGACCCCTATGTCAGGTGCAAAATGTCCTGAATGGGCCCCTATACTACAGAAACTCCATGTAGGTGGAGGGGTCGATCATTGGCCTATCTAAATGTATGTTCCCTATATTTATGATGCATGTCCTCTAATACTCTGATGCATGCTCTATATGTGTGGGCATGAACTACTATAAGAGTAGTTCTCACTCACCAATCTATCAAAATGCATGCTCCCGCTATCATAATCCCTAGATGTGCAGTAAATGTAAGTATGTATGTATGGATGACATGATAGTGCAAAATGAGGCATAATCAAACTACGTCATCCCTGCCTGAGTATCTGGTCTGAGAAGACCCCCAGCGATCTGTAGACATGAATATGTATCTTCTTGAATATCAGCTCTGCATCAAATTTGTGCCCCTCAAACATATTGTTGTTCCTCGCTCTCCAAATGTGATATATGAGTGTCGCCATAGCAATGTGTCGTGCCCTTGTCATGGTGGATGCATTGTGGTACTGGGACCTGAAAATCCTCAGTGTACGCCTGTATGCGGACATTGGTGGCCTCATCTGCAACCATACTCTGGTCCTCCCCCACAACTAGCATATCAAATTACATATGAAGAAAACATGATCCAGTGACTCTCCTCCTGCCTACAAAAGGTACACCGCCTATCCTCCAGGTACTCCTGTCGGGCTCATGAAGGGAGTTGTCTATGTGCTAGAAGCCATAGTGTGAACACATGACTCGGCAGAAGGTACTTCTGTCATACTATCTTTACCCATGGCTTCCTAGGTCTCGTAACTCTGAAATGGTCATAATCCCTCTGAACACCCTCCTTTCGCTTAAAAAACCAAGCATCTGGGATATGGGATGTAGCCTCTGGGCTACCTGTAGCTGCCAGAATGTTATCTCTGATATGCAGTAGCTTCTTGATGAGAGGAGAGTTTGTATGCCTAACCTGCCATGACTAAATCCCTCATGCTATAAGTATGTGTTGTGCACCCATCTGATCCACAGTGAATCCGCCATAGAACTTTGGTTAGAAAAGCTAGGTTCCATGCTTTCAAGTCCCTCAAGCCAAGACCACCTTCTTTCTTTGGTCGACACAGTTCTAACCATGCTATCGGGGGGGCCTTGGAGGTCCACATGAAGGATCTACAGATGTTGTAAATACACTCTATAACACCACATGGGAGCGGTAGTATGAACATTCAATAGCACTTTATACCCTGAAGAACTGCTGATATAAGATGGGCTTTCCCCGCATAGGATAATGTGTTCTTCAGCCATGAGTTGACCCTCCTGGTGAGAGCATCCAACAATATACTGTAGTCTGAGATCTTCAGCTTCTGAGAGGCAATGGGGATCCCCAAGTATCTGAAAGACATCTCCCCTGTCTGAAATCTCGTAATGGTGAGGAGTCATTCCCATGTGGGGGCATCTATCCCTGCCATGTAGATGTTGGACTTTGATAGGTTGGTTGTGAGGTCAACCATCTGGGCAAACTGAGATAAGTAGTCAACCAACTGTGTAACTAAAGTCACATCTCCACGGGACAAGAATAGAAGGTCATTTGCATACATTGTGTGATATCCTCAGTTGCTCACATTTAGAGTGGAAGTAAAAATCTGATCAAATAGTGCGTCGTGCTAGGGACTGGGATAGATACTCCATGCATAATCCAAATAAGTATGGTGAGAGGGGATCTCCCTATCGAAGTCCCCTGGCTCCTCTGAAAAATCCATGCATGATGTCATTTATCACTACAGAGAAAGTCATGATAGTAATGCATTCTCTGATCCATGTGATGAAAATGGGAGGGAACTGTAGGGTTGTGAGGACATCCTATAGAAAGCCCCAGTGAACTTAGTCAAAGGACTTCTAAAGATCCACTTTCATGATACATTTGGGTGAAATCCGCTTTCTAGTATATTTATGCAATAATTCTTGAACTAAGTGGATATTATCCATGATGAGTCGGCCTTTGACAAAAGCTGTCTGGGTAGGGTGCAGTAGCTGATCTGTCACATCTGTCAATCTACTTGCAAGAAGCTTTGAAATGACCTTATAGAACACCGTGCAATAGGATATCGGTCTGTAGTCTTGCACTTTGCTTGCATGAGCCGTTTTGGGCACTAGAGCGATCAATATGTGATTCTATGATTTAAGTAGTTGACCACTTGAGAGGAACTCCAATATGACTGTAATTCCTTCTTGACTGTGCCCTATGCCTGCTTAAAAAATTTGGAGCTATATCCATCTGGGCCTGGTGCCTTAAGCTCTCCTATGTCAAAAAGGGCTCCCTTGATTTCCTCTACAATTGGGGTTCTTATGAGTAAGGCTTGTTGTTCATCTGAAAGTACCCTCCCAAACTGCATACAATCTTCTTGAAATGGGGCCCCAGTCCACCTGATTCCCAAGCTTTGACTAAAAATGTGTCATGAACTCTTGCACCACTTCCATCTGCTTCGATGTGATTTCTCCATTAGTTGACTCCACCGCCATGATCTTCCTTCTTTTGTCGTTTCTTTTCACTAATGAGTGGAAGAATGTAGTGTTCCTATCCACCTCCCTGAGATATGTGTGTTTTTCCCATTGTTGGTAGAAAATGTACTCAGTTTGGGTAAGGAGGTCAACAGCCTTCCTTGCTTCCTTGTACTCTTCACCCACATACCCCTGTGTTAGAGCCCTTTGTTGTCCTCTAGGTGAGTTTATGCCCTTTTTTCCCTTTATTGAATGTGATGAAAGTTCTGGTGGTTTAGCTGGTGAAGGGGTCTCTTGAGCAAAAATAGTTTTTGTTTCAGCCTATATTGAGCAACACCATCTATGATCCTTGTATTGGAATCATCCCAATTTTCTTGTACAAGTTGCTTGAAGTGTGGGTGCATTGTCCACGTGTTATAAAACTTGAAGGGCTTTGACTAATGCCTTTTGGCTTCCAAAATCGAGACAATACATGAAGCATGATCAAAGTAGACTCCTGGTGGTCTGAAATGTGCAAAACTGCTCCTATCTTGCTCTAGCCATGCTTTATTGGCCATAGCCCTATCAAGCTTTGACACTATGTGTCCATTTATCCAAGTGAACTGAACTCCAGTAGAGTATAGGTCCTCAACCCTTGTCATGAGTGCAAAGTCCTGAAAGTCGGTTGTGGTATATGAGTTTACATCCATTCCTCCTTATTTGTCAGCTGGTGAGAGGGGGGAGTTGAAATCCCCAACAAGAAGCCAGGTAGGTCCATGGTTTCGGCTATCTGGTGTAGGGCTGACCACATGTGTCTCCTACCTATAATTGTCAGCTATCCATATATAAAGGTCACTATATAAGAGGTCCCTACAACCTTATCCTGAAAGATGGTATGGATGTACTAATCCTTCCACTACACGATTTCTAGTGTGATAAGCTGGGGGTCCCATATTAGTAACATCTTGCTCCTGGAGTTGTCACCTAATTATTGTTTTGATTCTCATTGTTGGAGTCTTGTTGTTTGCAACTTCTGATACTGTTGCATTGTTAGCTTAGTTTCCAAAATGTAGAGGGTACTTATCTTTTGCTTCAGAAGGAGGTCTGTGACCTCCTTCTATTTAAGGCCTTTATTTAGTCCTCTTATGTTCCATGTGGCTATCTTCATAGGTGTTTAGAGAGAAAATGCCTCCTAACAGTAGATTTGATCCCCTTCCTTTCATGTTGCCTTCCATCATCCTCCTTTGACCTCTTGGCCCCTTCCTCAAGAGGGTGCTTCATGCCTTGTTCTTCTTCTAGCCCATGTTTAAGGCCTTGGTGCCACTTGGATGCTGCTAAGCCAACAATAATTGGCTTGTTAACTTCTGACCCATCCTCTACATCCTGTGTATCCAAGTCCTCATCATTGGATTTTGATTTCTATTGTGGACCAATGAGACCAGAAATCTGGCCTTGCTAAGATTTCCCAACAATAACTTCAGGTATTGCAGTAGCCACTTTTTGCTTCCTTGGGGGTCTATTTCCTCCAATGTTGGGCTACCTAGAGGTTCTTGATCTAGTCTGGACTCCCTCCTCAAGTCCTATTGATTTACTTCCCTGAATCTGCTCATTATCAATTGCAATCTCCCCTTCATCAGTGTCTGAAATGGCTTCTGTAGTTCTAGTCCTTGCACCTACTGAACTCTGCCTTTGTGAGTGGGTTGAGTTTGTGCTACTTATGTGAGCCTTTTCCTATGTGTTCTAGCCCTAGTTTGGATATGTGGACTGTCCAAATCATTCTGATTACTATCCATATTATGTTGATTTCTGTCCATAGTATGCTGATTTCTATCTTCACTTGATTGGTCATGTGGCAGGTGCAATTGTTGGTCAATTCTATGGCCAATATTCATGTCATCACCACCGCTTAAAGTTTGTGCTTGATCACCAGGTTATGAGTCCAATTCTATCCATGAACTTGATTCTGATGTGGCTTGGATTTGGTACTTGGATTTCTGTTCCAGAATTGGAATCTGATGTGCCTTCCATAGCTAAGGGCCTAGGGTATATAGGCTTGTGATGCTATGGGTGATCCACTTCAGGAGGTTGTTGAAATATAAAACAGCTTGGTCTATGTCAGACATGCCTTGTTGTTTGCTGAATTCTGGGCTAATATGTGCATTCTTGGCTGTATCTGAAGTTTCAGCTGGAGATAGCTACTGATGTCCAGGTGGTGGCATGCCAGTCCCATCCTGCAGGCCTGAAAGCAAAGTTGCATTACCCTTTTCTGATCTGATACCCAATTCAGTAGTAGCCAATGCAACAGTAGTGTCTTCTGCACATGCTATATGTGTGTGAGTTTGATTATGTGGTTGTTGGAATGGTGTCTTGCCTATGTGTGTGTGTAGCTGAGTGAGAGGTTTCTCTACTGCCTTGCATTTCTTTACCCTTGAGTTTGATACATGCCCAGAGATTTCTGATACACTTGTTGAGGTTGTTTTTGGTTTGCAATTCAGTATGCTTGTGTCCAGGATTGCTTATTGGTGTAGAAGGCCTATAGGTTCTAGGTTCTCAGGTGGTAATTGAAGATCTATAATGTCCCCTTGTATTTCCACAGATCCAGGAGCAGCCTCAGATGCAGCACCTTCGGCTGCTGTTGTTGAAACTACAAAATCAGAAAAAATAGCTCTTGATGTGCTTGTTGGGTAAGTTGTCTCTGCAGTAGAATTGCTTTTCCTTTTCTTACTGAAAAGGATTTGGTGTGAGTCTATTGGGAGGCCAGACAAGATTCCCATGCTAGTCCCACCTGGGCCAAGGCATAGAGCCCCCAAACCTGCCTCCAAACCTGAAACTAAATCAATTTCTGTGCTTGCAGCTGCTACACTGCTCGAATGTGCCCTTTTTCTCCTGGCCCTACCCTTTTGTTAGAATGCCCCTTCAGGGTTGTTCCCCATCTGGTGGGGTTGTGTTTTTAGGCTTTGGAACTGTAATTGAGATTCAAACATGACCCAGAATCAATGGAACAGTAATTGCAGTGCATGTTTTTGAATTTACTACTGGGATCAGGTTTGTGTCTTGAATTGGATCGGATTATCCCTCTTCTTCCGCCATGTTGCTTGTTTGTCCACTCGTCTACCCACCCTAGTACACTTGGAGCTGCCTTGGATACTGAACTAGAGTTGGCCCTCACATCAGCAGTGTGCTTGGTGTTCCATGCCCACCTGACTGGTCTCCAGAGGGGGTTAGCATGAGAGGGTTTAAAAAGCTGCTGCTGCCCCCTAGGTACATCCCTTTACCATTCAAATGCCTCCTCTAATATCCCTCATGACTCACTGCCTATTGCTCTGAAGTTATTGCCTGCTGCTCTGAAGTTATTGTTATAGAAACTGAACATGGTGCTATAGAAACTAAAGTTGTTCGTGTCATTTGTCCTTGTGTTATCTATTGATGGCTGGAGGGTTCGTGTTGATTAGAGTTGGACTACAGCTACCTGCCTGTGTGTCTTGAAGTTTGTCCCTATACCATGTGCCTCTTCCCTGACGGAGTGGTAAAAGAGTTGTATCCGTGCGCTGCTGTTTTATTTGAGATTGGTACTGTTTGTTTCAAAGCTATCAACTGCCCAAGATTTCGTTGATGTATTGTCATTTCAGAGATTGGGGATGCTTCAGTAGCAACTGGTTGATGAATGAGTTGGGAGTCCACCATCTATTGCCCCCGCCCGATAGCTGATGATGTCAATGAAACAGTAACCCTAGGGGTGCCAAAGATGTTAGTTGGTGGCTCTCCTACCGGTATGTTACCAATACTTGGCTATCCTACGTTTCCCTCCCCCCCCCCCCTAGGGCAAGGCAACTGGTAGTGCCCTAGTTTTCGGTAGGTGGAGTATAATTTGAGGACTGCTTTAAAACTCAAACCCAGCTTCACCTCACAATTGTTAGGGAGAGTAACTACAACATGTTCAAGGGGTTTGCTTATGATATCAATTTCAATGAGTACCCTTGCAAAATTGACCCGCTCTCGCTTCTTTGTGAATCCGTCTATGAACAAAGGGGTGCCTACAAAAGATGTCACCTTGTTGAGGCCTGAGATGGACCAACACTTGATGGGTAATCCATGAATCTGCATCAGATGGGGATTTGATTCTGTATTTGTGATTTGAAAGTGACACAGGGGCATTTCCTTGATATAGAGGGGACATCCATATGATATATATGGGCCACCCTTCAAAATCGCATCATAGCTCTCCTTGTCATTGAATTTAAATACCAGCCACAGAGTGTCATGAGTGAGCGTTTTGTGCGGCATCTGCTAGCTTTTGGTGAGTTCTTGAACCGCCCTCTAGCCTAGGAAGTATCCCAAGAATTGGCCAACCAAGCAGTACTCGATCGTGTCCTCCAACTGTTCTCTGTCTGCAGCTATGAGGGTTGCAGGGTTGTTTGATTGTTTAACCAATTTAAGAGTTTTGTCATCTGAACATGCCTTGTTCTTGAGAAAAAGATTTGACCATCAACGCGGTCGTGGAGGGCGACCATGTAGGGCGCCCCTAATTATGGTCATCGATCCTCCACTGTGGCTCCCGTTGTACTTGAGGAGGATCTCTACTTGTAGCTTGTCCATGCTCAGAGGAGTACTAGGTTGTAGTTCCTCCACCTTGCTCTGGCAGACGCCCCCCCCTCCCCAACCACTGTATTTGGCAGGTGCATTGTCGGATTGTGTGTTTGCTGAGGAGCATTCCCTTTATCTTGTCCAGAAACTAGCCCCCTAATCTCTATCTCAGATGTTGATGGCCTTAAAATAGGAAGGAGGAAGAAGATTAATAGTATTAGGTTAGGGGAGACCTCATCCAACCATTGGTTCTGAAGTTTGCGAATTCGTTGACTGGCCCAATCACATCCCGTCGTTGGTCCCGCGTTATCCTAGTCTTTGAATTAGAAACCCTCCATGTTGATCACCACATCAGCGAAGGAAAATTAAACTCAGAAATTCCCAATCGTTGGATCCAGAAGTAGTATTTAAGAATATCCACACTGTCCAGCCAGCTTTAAGTTAATCGAAGTTTGGATCTCAACCCGTAGGCCCATTCGCTAACCCGTTAACTCAATCTGGATGCTTTGGATTCAAATTCCCTCCCACCTATTGAGCATCGTTCACTGTGTCACCACGTGGAATTCTTTCTCAGTTCTGATTGGCTACCAAGAGTGGCAACATCACATCAAGTCAACGAGTGGATGCGCTCACTTTGTCTTCTCCGACGACGACACCAGCTTCTCAGCCCACCAGTTCTTGTTTAGATCATCCAACTATTGTCGCCAGCAACGTAGAGTGATACCTAGGTGTTCAAAAGCCTTGTGAAGCACACCTGATATGGGAACCGACAATGTAATTGTGCTCAAAGATGCTTCCCGACAAGTTAAACTCCAGCCAATCATAGTGCTTAGTGCCGCTCCGTCAAGCTTTTTCCCCTTCTCCTGAAAGCTTAGCAGTGTGCCTTGGTGGTCTCTATCACCCTCTCTAGTAGGAGAGGGTTGAGTAATACTCCTTGAACAACTCTCCACCATAACAGATCGGTGACCCCTTTAGGAGCGATAGAAGCTCCGGTGAAGTTACATGCACCTCCGTTAGAAACCCATAATTGCTCCCAGCCTTACCTCTGATGCCCTCACCTTCCGCCGATGCCCTAGAACCTAGCTCCCTTCTCACCGTGGAGGAGGGTGATCAAAATTTTAGAGAGAAGCTAGAGCTTCTCTCTCTAGGATTCATAACTAAGAATTTTACCCAAGTATATCTAGAGTAATCGTCGATTATAACTAAGCAATATAGGTTACCAGGTTACCATTAATTGATTTAACTCCATGAGAATCAAATAAATCTAGGTGTAGTAGGTCAAGTATGGTATTAGTTCGACTTTGGTTAGTTAGTTTATATATTGACTTAGTTTGTTTTCCTTATTGAAAAGCATTATAGATTTTATCATCTGGATTTTTTAGTGTTGGTAATCCTCTAACTAATCCAATTTTGTTAACTTTTAATATGTTTCTAAAATGGGTGTGGGCTAGTCTCTTATGCCACAATCATGTTTCCTCTTATCGTGTCAAGTGACACTCAAACGAGGACCTAGGTAGGTTTATTGAGTATATGTTATTTAGTCTAAGTCCTTTAAGCATTATGTTAGGGTATTCAAGATGATTTATTAAACATTTAGAAGACAAGAATTTAACTACAAATCCAACATCACATAGTTGACGTATGCTAAGAAGATTGAAATTAAAATTTAATACAAGTAAAACTTTTTTAATTAACAAATTTGACTTTAATTTGATGTTACATGTTCCAATTACCTTAAATTTTCTATTGTTTTCAAAGGCTACTGATCCTAATTTCTTGAATTTTAAGGTTGTGAATTTGTTTTGATCTTCAGTCATATGTCTGAAACATCCATTCTACAATATCCATTGGTTCATACCTTTGGATTCCTATACATAAAGTAGGAATTTTAAGGTGTTGGTGGAGTTAACTTAATTTACCTTACTCATCTCAGAAATTCTAAGTGATCAAGCAAGGTATCCTTAAAGTTGTGTAAGATAATTTTTTTAATTAAAAGATTTTCTTAAATTCTTTAGATTATTTAAGTTAATTTAATTAGACTTTAAGTTAAAATTAATCAAGAAGAATTTGGATTAATTTTAAAAAAATAATTAAGTAAATAAGTTACAATTAATTAAGTTGAAATTAATTAAGTTGAAAATTAATTTCATAATTAATTAAATAGGTTGAAAGATTAATTTGTTGGTATTGGAGGTACTAGATAATCGAACTTGGATTTTGATATTGACAAAAGTACAAAGTTAAGGGTTGTTGTGTTCTAATGATGTTGACTAAGTGTGTAGGTAGATCAACCAAAAAGTCTTAGCGATACTAGGCAAGGTAAAAGTCCTAGTTGAGACTAGGCAAAGAAGTCCTAATAAGTGGACTGGGCAGAAGTCTTGGTTGATTGAGTGTTATATTTGAGAGATGTCCTAAGACAATTGCCTTATGGAATGCACTATTTATTGGATAAATAAAGATTCACTATTTGAGTGTACATTTTTAATGTATATAATTGGATCTTAAACTCATTTACTGAATGTCCGCAATACGATTCATAGCATGAGAGAACTTGTGATTGAATCACAACTAGT
>JBBUKS010000055.1:955881-966357 GCA_038050645.1 Hedychium gardnerianum | reverse complement strand
AACCAGAGATTGATGACTTTTATTGTATCTTTGTAAGATTTTCAGATATTATGTCATTTGGATTTGGATATGTATTGGGTATGAATATTTATTGTTTTTGAGATTATGTTTGTTTGATATGTATTGAGTAAGGATATCTATCTCAGAATGTAATTTGTTTGGTTTGATGTTTGCTTATTTGTTTGGTGTGATGTTTGTTTGATTCTGGATATATGTAATTCAGATATCAAACAGTTATATTTTTGTATATGGTGTGATATTTGTTTGATTCTGGATATATGTAATCAGTTATATTTTTTTATATGGTGTGTGATGTTTGTTTGATTCTGGATATATGTAATCCAGATGTAATTATATTTTTGTATACATGATGAAAGGGTTAAATGAGATAATTATATTAAAAAAATAGATTTTGCGACGAATTTTACGATGAAAATGGATTCGTCGTAAAATATCATAAAATCACTGTTATATCGCAGATTTGTGATAAAAAAAAATTCGTTGCAGATTTGCGACGAAAAAAAAATCATCGCAAATTTGCGACGAATTTTTTTTTTTCGTCACAAATTTGATTTAATGGCTTTCTGCAACAAACAAATTTTTCGTTGCAAATTTACGACAAATTTTGGAACGAAAAATTTTTTCGTCGTAAAATTTGCGACAATTTTATTCATTTTCGTCGTAAAATTTGACGACGTTTTTTTTGGGACGAAAATTTTTTCGTCGTAAAATTCGTCTCAGATTATTTTTGTGATGAATTTTTTTAAAAAATTCATCCTAAAACTATCATTTTTTTTTGTAGTGTGAAGCGCACCTTGCTAATGATTTTTTTTTTTTTGTGGCAAAAGACGAAACGCTCGCTTCCAGCGCCCCCGCCAATCCGTCCAAGGACCAATATAAAAGATTGTTCTCGACCCTTATTTGTGGTAAGTTGAACAGTTTGTTCCTATTTTTCTTGCTGCTGAAATCTTTTGTTTAGATAAAGATTGCCCACTGTCTAGCAAACTGGTTTAATGCCACCTGTTTCTTTACTATCTTAGAATTATCTAAACAACACTTTTTTTTTTGTCTATAAAATTAATTCTAAATGGCAAAATTTTGGTTTTCCTTATGGACATCCAAGACCACCAAGAAATAACTATATTTATGATTCAATTGACTGAATAAAATCAAATCGTTAGTTAACTGCCAGGTGAAACTTTCAATTTGTATAATTCAGTTTAGTAGTTTAGATCCAAATAATCTTGATCCTAAATCTAGGCTGAACTTAGACTTCATATTGTTGATTCCAAGTACATTGATGCAGATTTCATTGTAAGATGCATAGTAAATAATAGTCGTTAGTTCTTGATTCCAATGTTTTTTCTTAACTCCTATACCTAACCTAGGTTGGGGTTTAGTGGCTAATCATCCTAGATTATAACATTTGGATTTGTTTTCCTGGCATGAGCTTATTGAACATCTTGTTTTCTTACTTCGTTAAATGAATAGCTTCATTAAGGAAATTCCAATTACAACATCTCAGGCAGTCATATACTCTGACAATAAAATGCACTAGTACTTTGGTAGACCTTGTGATGAACAAACTAGATATGATATGTGATTAGAAAGCCCAGCATTATTGATAGGTTGGTACTGGTTGTATTTGGTAAGCTGATTTGCTGATCTTAAGACAATTTAGCTTAAACCCACCGGGTTTGGTTGGCTTGGATTTGTCGCCCTGCTATGCCTCATCTCAATCCAAACCACAATCGGCAACCCTATATTAGTGAGTTTTGGTTCTCCGCAGAGTTCTTGTTCAGACTTGTTCGTCATGCCAATAGCTAGCAAATGGATATGTTTTGACCATGTCGATTGGTATGGAATGGCCTTTTACTATGCTAGTTTCAATCGATTTTTTTCCCTTCAAAATAATCAAGGAGAATTCTCGAACTTTCATTTTTTTTAGGGATAAATAAATAGTATAGTACAAATCAGGAGTATAAGAATTGATCTTTAGGAACTACTTATGTCCAACATAATGTCAGATCCGAGTATCCTTCCAAAGACCAATATGCATGAATTTGTTCACTCCTAAAATTTTTCTCGTTGTCTAATTATCCCTCATCAAATAAACTACTATTTCTAGTCTTCCATACATAATGTATCGTAGAAGACAAGGCAAGATGACAGACCTTTGTCAACATCCTGCTCCCATGATAATACCTCCCAAAAACTCGCATCATCCGTTGATATGTGGACATCTCCTATTGCATGTGATGCTAGTCTCTAATTCACTTCCATAACTCTGCTATAGGGGGATCCAAAGAATAGATGTTCCTATGTCTCCGACACTTGTTTACAGAATGTGCACTATCGATCCTCCATGTATTCCTTTTTGTCTCTAGTGGGAAGATGTTTCTGTGTGAGCATCCAGAGGGTAACTGCATGACTTGACTGTACATAGGTCTTCCATACTGTGCGGACTCATGACTTCTTAGGACTAGGATGTCTAAAAAAATCATATGCTCGAACCACATCATCGTCCCTAGCAAACCAATCTACTAGCCTATGTCCAGCAACCTCCGGTGACCCAACAACAGATAATATAAGATCTCATATCTGCAACAAACGCTTGATCAGAGGAGAATATGTGTGAGTTGCTTTCCAAGTCCATACATCTTTACGCCTTAAGTATGGTGGACCCACTTTATCCAAGGCGCATCCTTTTTAACTTGTATTCGCCATAGTACTTTAGCTAGGAGAGCTAAATTTCATGCACGCAAGTCTTGAAACCTCAAGCCACTTTCATCTTTGGGTTTGCACATATTTATCCATGATACTGTTGGGTGTTTAGAAGTCCACATGAAAGATTTGTAAATATTGTAAATGTGATTAATGATACCCAGGGGTATTGACAGAATAGATAATAAAAAACACTCCACTCTCTGAAGCACTGAGGTCATAAGTTGCACCTTGTCAACATATGATAGTGTCTTTTGCGGTTAAGCATTCATCCATCGGATCAAAAAATCAAGTAGAAGGTTATAATCTGAGATTCAAAGACGCTCAACTAGTATAATCTCAAACTTGCATTAAAAATGGAGGCAAGTGGATATTTTTGTGAAACAAAAAGGGTTAAATATAGATCAGAATCTTAATCAAGTGACCGACTTGAGAATAAACATTCAGAGATTAATTTTAAGAAATATATATAGGGAAGAACTTTCTTTCTTAAAAGGAGTGGCATGAAAGAATATTTCATACAATGATTTTCTATTGTCGCTGAAGAGACCATGCCAGTGCCCTTAGTTGAGTTGCCTAATATGATATTCCTCAATGTTTACATCTTGTACAATCACGACAAATTGTGTATCAATAATTTTGTTACCATCGCAACCTGAACCGGATTACTTGGCCTCAAGATTTTAAGCGTCTTTCCATGTATGAGTTTCAATCCTTACTCGAAGCGAGATGGTGTTGATGGCATTGGAGGTGTATTGAATGGCGCTCAAAGTGTACCAAAATGGTGTTGTAGCAACAAAAAATGGAGTAGTTAGAGGAAGGAAGAAGATTTGTTGGTGTCGTTATCCATCACATCTTGAATGAAAGGTGTTGTCGTTGCCTCTCTAAGAAGGAAAAGGAGATGATTCTTGTTGTTCACGTCTCAAAGAAATAAGAAGTGCTTTCACTACCTGTATTTGTGGGATAAAGCGTCATGTCTCTAATAGGCAGAAGAAGATACAACTCAGAGGTAGAAGCCCTTGTTGCATCTCGTCGTGTTGAAACATTAGAACTAGTTGGCTAGCGAAGCAAGATATTTTTCCCATGCCAACTGAAGTCACATTTAAAACCATGCTAACCAAACCCTCGTTAACTTTTTTTTTTGGACCCAATCCCCCTAATACCCGATTGTATTTGTAGAGTCGAGAATAATATTTTATTTTATATATCATAAAAGGAATTGCAATCAGGTATCAAAACCTGCTATTTCTCCTAAAATTTAGGTAAAACAAAGCCTTGCTAATTTAAACTATTCTTCCTAAATATTCAGTAATTAAAATTTATTATTTCTAACATTCCTTAAGCTAGAGCATAGTACCTATTATGCACACGTTGTCACATAAAGATAAAAATTGAGTATTATAAAGAGGTTTGGTAAAAATGTTTGCATAGTATCTATTATGCTGACCTTGTCACATAGTACCTATATGAAGTGACAACCAATTTTGATGTGTTTTGTACGCTTTTGAAATATTGAATTATTTGCCATGTTGACCTGATTGTCACAATACATATTCATTGATCCAATGATGCTAAAGATAAGGCTTTCATGAAGGGATTTGCTCACACCATCACAGGTTGCGCGTGTCAGTGTTCTGCCCTCTAGTTTGACACTAGATTATGCTACCATGTTTTGCTTTTCTAAGATACACGATTACCTCCAATATATATATGCAGAATCTTGAGATTGATCTTCTATTAATTTTTAATCTAGCATAATTAACAACTGATAAGCCATTAATATTTAGGTGCTCGTTCTTCTTGTATAGTAAGTACTTTCTTGATCCTTCGATATATTGAAATATTCTTAAAAATTGCCTCCCAATGACACTTGGCTGGATGATGTATGAATTGATTGGATTTTCAATTGCAAAGGATAAATTTCGGTCATAAACTGAAATGATATTATTTTGATATCGTATCATGTGGTGTTGATATGATTTTGATATTTTTTAAATATAAAATATATTAATTTAAAAATAAAATATTTAACTTAAATATTAAAAAAAATTAAAAATAAAAATAAGAGAAAAAAATGGGATTAGGGCGCTCTCATATGATAAATAAATAAATAAATAATTTATTATATATTTTTAGAATTAAAAAAATATATATATAGTTAGGAGTTGATTAGGGTTTAAACTTAGGATTTGATTAAGCATGTTTAGATTATCATTTTATAGTTAGGAGTTGATTAAAATTATTAATTTATATTTAATTATTAAATCCTAAGAAATAAAAATAAAGAGAGAAAGTCAAGATTGCACCTATTGAGTGAAAATTCTGAGAAACACATTTAAGATGATACAGATATGTACTTAGACGACTAATAAATACTTTAGTTAGGTGATGTGAAACTATAACAAATATTCATATCAAACGAGGAAGAGGAATACAAAAAAATACTTAGTTAACAACACCCGACTCATAGTGTAGAAGGACCCTTATAGCCGACCTCATCTAGTTAGATAAAGCTTGGTTGTTGTTGTAAGTTTAATCTTGCACCCGCGATCCCACGGGAGGTTGTGGCGACTTCTACGACCCCGCAAGAGTTCACGACGACCTCCATAGCCTCGTGGGATCTCATGGGAGGTCGCAGCGGCATCTGCGACCCCGTGAGAGTTTGTTGCGGCCTTCGCGATCCCTCCGTGGCTCACGTTACTGGTGCCAGGCGACGAGTGAAACGGTAAATTTTAAACCATGCTCTAAAGTTTGTCATTTTTCCTTAATGTATTACGTTCAATGCCTACTAGAAGTTGTGTCTAGATTTCTTGTATAAATTTAGATTTGCTATGGTCCCATACCTCACTTTGCCTTTATACTTTTATTTTTGAGTTTATTTTAGAAAATTATTCTTCACTAATTTGTTAACTCCGCTCATAAGTTATGGTCATCCCAAGTCTGGATAAAGGGTTGTTCCCTGGAAGAAACGCATTGCAGGGTCTGATTGAACGTCTCAGTAAGGACCGCTATATTTTTAGAACTCGAGTGTAATACTAAATATGCAAGAGTTTGCGTTGCAGAGTCTGACTATAACGTATAGGCAAGAACCGCTATATCTCCATAATAACTTGAGTATAATGTTAAATAGACAAAAAATTTCACATCATAGGTTGGATAAGAATAAATATTATAGGAAAACTAATAGTCTAAGATTTGAAACATCAAACCTAGGAACCCTCACTAGTAAAGCAATAGAGGTAGTCAATGTGATGATTAGGAGAAGAATTATTAGTATTTTGTGTATACAAGAGACAAAATGGGTAGGCGAGAAGACAAAGATGATAAAGACCTCGGGTTTTAAGTTATTGTACACAAGAAAGAGTAAAATAAAAAATAGAGTGAGTATTGTTGTACATAGTTCTTAAAGGATAAAGTTATAGGAGTAGTTAGAAAGGAGATAGAATTATAACTCTCCAGATAGTAGTGGAGAAAGAAACTATGAATGCAATTAGTATATATGCACCTCAAGTAGGATTAGATGAAGTTATCAAATTAAGATTTTGGGACGACCTAGATAAATTATTACAAAATATTTCGTCAAATGAAATGATTTTAATAGGAGGTGATCTAAATGAGCATATCAAAGTGAAAAATGTGAAATATGAGAGGGTGCATGGGGATTATGAGTTTGGAACGAGAAATGAAGAAGAGAAAAGTATATTGGATTTTGCGATAGCATATGACCTTATATTAGCTAATACGTTTTTTAAGAAAAGAGAAGAACACTTGGTCACTTTTAAAAGTGGGAATAATAAATCGCAAATTGACTTTCTTATGGTTAGGAAAAGGGATATAAGATTTGTAAAGATTGCAAGGTTATTCCTAGAGAAAGCTTAACTATCCAACATAGGTTAGTAGTGTTGGATATACACCTCAAGCATAGTATCAATATAAGAAAAATATATATGACTCCTAGAATTAAGTAGTGGAAATTAAATGATGGAAAACAAAACATATTTAAGGAGAAGATAAGAGTACAAGAATTAGGTAAAATATACGGTAACTCTAATATGACATGAGATAAGATGATATTAAAGTTGAAAATAATAGCTAAGAGTGTACTCGGTGAGTCAAATGACCATACACCACCAAGTAAGAAATCTTAGTAGTGGAATGAAAGAGTACAGGAGAAAATGAAGGAAAAAACAAACAACTTATAAGGAATTATATATTTATAAGAACGAAAAAAAATTAAAAAAATATACAATTGCCAAGAAAGAGGCTAAGAAAGTAGTGAATAAAGCAAAGAATGAAATTTTTGAACAATTATATCGAAAATTGGATACAAAAGAAGGAGAAAGAGATATTTATAGAATAATTAAAATGAGAGAAAGGAAAACAAGAGATCTTATCCAAATAAAATATATTAAAGATGAATGCAATATGATACTAGTAAACGATAAAAAAATAAAAGAGCGACAGAGATATTTTCATCAACTTTTTAATGAAAGTTTAGGAAACCAACTTAACTTAGGTAATTTAAGTAGGTCAAATGAGTATAGAAATTTAAATTTTTTCGTAGAATTCAAACTTTAGAAGTAGAACAAGCTTTAAATGGGATGCACAATAGAAAAGTTGTTGGACCAAATTATATTCCGATAGAGGTATAGAAGTGTCTAGAGAAACAAGGTATTGAATGACTTATAAAATTATTTAACATTATATTGAAAACGAAAAAAATGTCTGATCAATAGAGGGTAAGTACTCTAATTCCCTTATATAAGAACTAGGGAGACGTACAAAATTGTACAAACTATAGGGGTATTAAACTAATGAGTCATATCATGAAACTTTGGGAAAGAGTAATAAAAAAAAGATTAAGGAAGGAGATCACGATGACCGAAAATTAATTTGGGTTAATGTTTGAAAGGTCAATAATAAAAGCTATATATCTTCTACGACAACTAATTGAAAAATATTGACAGTAAAAACAAGATCTACATATGATATTCATTGACTTAGAAAAATCTTATGATAGAGTCCCAAGAGAAATCATATGGAGAACTCTAAAAAAAAATGAGATCAAACTACTCTCCATGATCATATTATAATCGGTATTTAGGTATTCTAGACATTCTTATGCTGATTATCTTATCTTCATGGTCGTCAGATCGATCTCCTCTCCCCGATCGGATTATACAGGTATTCTAGGTATTTTTATTTTTGGTCGTGGGATCAAGCTCCTTTCCCGATCGTATTATAATCAGTATTTAGGCATTCTTATACTTATTATCTTTATGACTGTAGAATCGAACTCTTTTCTCCGATCAGATTATAATTGGTATTCAGGTATTCTAGGCATTCTTATCTTTATTATCTTCGTGGCTGTGGGACTGAGCTACTCCTCTCGGTTGGATTATAATTGGTGTTCAGGTATTTCGAACATTCTTATTCTTAATTGTGGGATCGAGCTTCTCTCCCTGGTTAGATTATCGGTACTCAAGCATTCTGGGTATTCTTCTTATTATCTTCATGGTCGTTGGATCGAGCTCCTCTCTCCGGTCGGATTATATTAGGTATTCTGGGCCTTATGTATATTATCTTCATGGTTGTGGGATCGAGCTCCTCTCGGTATTCAAGTATTCTTGACATTCTTATTCTTAGCCATGGGAACAATCTCCTCTTCCCAGTCGGATTATAATTAGTTAAATTACTTAATTTGAATCATGTTTCTATGTCATAGATAAACTTCTACTTGTTTTGCAAAATGACTGAGTTAATAGTAATCTACTAATGTTTGTTTTATAGACTTGCTAGATACCGAAGTTAGCAAAGACATATGAGATGAAACTGAATGATTAAAGGGAAACTCAAAAGTAAATTTTCTAGTAGGTTAATACCGAAGTTAGCAAAAGACCTATAAATGTCTTGGGTGTTTGGGTGTTTGGGTGCAGGAATGCTTAATACAACATGTGATGAAACAAGACTTGATAATGCTACAGGAATGTTCACTAAATTGAACGGAGCGAAAGATGCTACTGGAATGTTCAATAAATTGAACGGAGCAAAAGATGCTACAGGAAGCATGCTATTTGTTTGCATGAAATTCTTCTAGATGAACCAACTGATTTCAACTCCAAATTCAGTGGTAGAAAAGTTGTAAGGAAGGTCAATACACACTACTGTCATTTTGGAGGTTTAGCATATTCTGAATTCTAAAAAAAAAGTAGTTCTACTTAGATTGTTATGCTCACTTATTCTTTTCTGGCATGGTTTATAAATATCCATGCAACAAGTAATTCCACCTAAGCTAGATTAGATAAACATAAACATTAAGACTCTAGTAGAGAATTAGCATTGAGTGTGGGAGTTTAACTAAACAAGTGTGACTATCTTTTAAAAATGCATCAATATTCATATATGAATGACTTGTCAATATCTATTACTTGAATGTATATGTTTCCTGCGAATGATTACAAATAAAATGTTAATCATCTAATATAGCCTAAACAAATAGAGTGAGTAGGATAATAGATCTATATAAAATTTTCTTTAAATCATAGAAAGATGTCTACTAAGTTATTATGTAAATCATAGAGAGGTGCTTACTAGCACCATAAATTAGAATGTCAACACGATACAAAAGACCCTAACTTTTCACATGGATCAATATTTTAAACCGTGATCCCTACAATTAATAATAAAAGGAAATGATTGAAAGTGAATTTACTAGTTTACAGAGAATACAAAGTCAAGATGTTACAATTATTGACTTAAATTACTTATAACCCTTGGATAAAATAATAAAAGCATTAATAATAAATGTCAAGATGTTACAATGATTGAAAGTGAAATTAATAATAAAACAAACCAAATTTTTCATAAATTTTGCAATTACAAAGACTAGAATTGAAACTCTATAACTTGGAAGAGTTGATATCAACGTTTAAAGTATTGAGTCATGCCAATCAACATGGGTGAAATTTACCATTCCAATTATCGACTGACACGTGAAACGCTTAACACTAAGTGGAAGCAAAACACTCTGCATCGAGTGGAAGCTTTGAGGATAAAATGACCAAAGGAGAGAGAGTGAGAAAGGGAATAAATTATCAATGAGAAACGACTAGAGAAAGGGTCGTCCCTTGGATGGTTGTTGTGAGCGATGCGCATGACGACCATTACCAGTGGAGGGTCGCACGGTCATTACAAGTTGAGAGCGGTGCTTCTGCTCAGGCGATGGGTAAGTAGGGTGGGTCACGACCATAAGATCGAGAGAAGTAAAAAAAATAAATACAAGTTAACCTAATTAAATAATTATATAATTCATAGTATGATATAAATATAACTAAATTAATTTAAAACTATTGAATCATGTTTTTCTATATATAGATTTGGTTTAATTTTAAATAGGCCAAAATTAATCTAACTAAAGTTCGGTTGGAACTTGATTTTAATAATCATATATGTTTTCGTCGGAGAAGCAAGTCAACAAATGAACCACTAATAGTGTAGCTATGACAACGATGCGACTCTCAAGTGGTGTGGGCGAGACCTCAAACGGAGGTTCTCCACGAGCCCTGAATAAAGAAGAAAACTCTAAGGGCGTGTTTGGTTCGCGGTGATCGCAGATAACCAAGGTTATCCATTTACGGTTATCGATGATAACCGTGTTTGGTTCGAGTTTTTCTCGATTCCGAAGTTTTTCTCGATTCCGAAACGTCATCACACGTCATCTTTTTGGGCATCCGTCCCGGAATCGGAAAACCT
>JBBUKS010000055.1:932189-946919 GCA_038050645.1 Hedychium gardnerianum | reverse complement strand
GTCGCAAATTTGCGATGAATTCTGTTTTCGTCGCAAATTTGCGATGAATTTTTTTTTCGTTGGAAATTTGCGACGATTTTTTTTTTCGTCGCAAATTTATGACGAATTTTGTTTTCGTCGCAAATTTGCGACGAATTCAATTTTTTGTCGTAAATTTGTGATGAATTTTGTTTTTCGGCGCAAATTTTATTTAATCACTTATAAATTTTTCGTTACAAAGTTGCGATGAAATTTGGGATGAAAAATTTTTTCGTCGCAAAATTTGCGATGCCTTTTTTGGGACGAAAAAATTTTCCTCGCAAAATTCATCCCAGATTTATTTTGCGATAAATTTTTAACAAAATTCATCCCAAAATTTTATTTTTTTTTTGTAGTGTGTTATTGCACTCTCACTTCCAAATAATCCCTTAGATGCTAAAAATTCAACAATTTGATGCTCTATCTTTTTCAGATTTTCTGCGGTCATGCTTAGATCATCATGGTAGTCAATAACCATTTTTGCTAACCAAGCAGAAAGTCTATGATATGGTAAATAAATAAAAATAATAAAATAATAAATATTAATTAAGAAATAGTCTTATGAAAAATTTTGAAAATTTTTAAGATTTTTTTTTTTGATTTGAACCCAATTTATTTGACATTTATTGAAGGGATAAAATTATTGGACTTTGAAGGGATCTATTTGGAATATCAATTAAAAGAGGAGTTGATTGAATTTTTTTTAACCTAAGTTGTAAATGATTAACTTAGTTTTAAATTTCCTCCATTGCAGACTCACTCTTCTCCTCACCCGATCGGCCGCCGCCTTCTCCCGCGAGTCTGTGGCCGCTGGCTGATCATTGCCAGTGTCGTGCCAGGCTGGCCGACATTAGGTCACAGCCCACGGCCAAACCCAGATCAGAGAGGAGCAGTCCCCGATTCTCCACTGCCGGCCCCTTCACCCGCTGCGATCGGCTCATCCGCCCGATCTCTTTCCTCCTCCGGCCAACACCATCAACCACAGCCGGTAGACGCCCAGAGTCGCCAGCCATCTCGCAGCCCTTCACCGAGCTCTTTTCTGGCCAGGGGATTAGTCGTTGATTCCTTCTTCTTATCTCCAGCCGAGGCCTTTCCCTTTTTCTCCCGACACCATCCGCCGCCGGCCACAGCTACAACCAGGGCCGGGCTCCAATTGGAGAGGAACTGGCTGGGCTCTCTTCTATTATGGAGATCAACCGCCAACTCTCTGTTCCGGCCAAAACTGGCCAAATCTAGGTCGGATCGCCGCCAACCCATCCTAGGTCAGATCTGAACCCTCTTCCTTCTCCGGCCAGCAATCCAGCGTCACTGGCTAGATTAGCTCCGGCCATCCCTGGTAGAGACAGTACTCAACACCACCACAGTCCACGGCCAGAAGTTGACCACCTAGGTCAGATTGGACACCGTGGCCGACCAATCTCACTGATTTACTGCTAGTCGCTGCCAGCCAGCCAACCACTGATCAGGCTAGAATTTGGCCACTGTCGGGTACTGTTGTGCTGCCCCTGTTACTATTTAGCAACTCCGACCATCCTAGTTTAGATCCCACCACACCGGGAGGCCAACATTTGGGGTAACAAATAGCTAAGCAAAGTAGTTATGTTTTAGACCTAATTGTTAGAGTTAATTGCGGGTTAGGTTTCTTGAACTAAAATTTAGTACCAATTAGGCTAAATGATATGTATGGATTGGAAATTAAGTTAACAATTGAGGATGTGATATGAGGATTTAGAGGATAAATGAAATAAACGAATCTCTATATTTGATTTGGTTCTATTTGATCCATAAATTAAATGATTAATCTATATCATTTTAGTTAGTAAGTTTGCTACTAGTATTAGTTTAGCATTTAAGTAGTTTTCGTATACCTGCTTATAGGATCCGGATTTGAGACGGAGTGTCGGATCTGAGGTTATTTGACACGATCTATTTTGAGACGGGTACTTCTTTCCTTACTATTTAGATATCATGTACTATCTTTCCGTTGAGTCATTTGGACTCACTACCCCTGCTTTTGTGTTTATTTCCTCAAGTATTAGATAGATGATACATGTTGTCGCTTGGAGACCCTGTTCACTTGTCCCACGTCACATTGAGAATTTTTTGCATTTCTTTCTATTGTATTATATTGTACTTTTGATTTCTACATTTATTTTGTAATAAGTGAACTTTGATATGAATTTTGGATTTTCATTTGGTGCTTGTCTTGGATGTTTTGTTGTGATATTAAGTCATCCCGGCACATACCTTTTGTTATTTGTATTTGGATTACTTTCGTTATGTCTTGATCTTGTTATTTGGATATGAATATATGTGTGAGTTTTGACTTGTATAAGCTTTGTGAGTCCATATCATATCGTATCTATTATATTATCACAAGAAATATCGTCTGTATCATGGGATAAATATATCTCTGGCGTGACATTATTAAATTCAGAAGGAAACTTGAAAATGGAATATTCGTAGATCGATTGAGGGTTCAAAAGATGACTTGCTATATACTGTGGGTGAAGTAGTGGATTCCATCTATCATTAAATATCTTCCAAATAATCTCATACCTGCAAAAAATAAAAGGCAATAGCAAAAAATATAAGCAGTCAAAAATAATTAAAATGGAAGAAATGAAAATGTAACTATAGATTTAGAACAAGAGAGTGTGTACCCTTTTATATTACTCCATGATCGAAGACTCTCTTTTGCACTATTCATCTTTTTATAAATGAATCGCGTGGTTGGTTGCTCATCGGAATATATCTTCTGAAGTACTTCAATGATAGGAAGAGCAAAGATCATTGTTTCACGCCAAAATCCATAATCTCGAACTATTTGCTGTATTTCTTCTCCCTCTTTTGTCTTTATCAATTCATTTGACTTTCATTGCTCCAATGAAAACATTGCAGTAAGTACATCTTTCATATCAATAAGATATAACAGAGTCAAACATGCAGTAGCAGATCGAGTAATAGTTGGTACGTTCCAATCCTTGCCTTTATTGAAATCCTTTAACATCAAAAGAACTATGGTACTTGAATAAAAAAATGTAACAATCTTTCTACATTTACCAATAGTTATCCAATGATGTGATAAGTTATTTTCAAGGTCTTCTAGAATTTTATCTAACAATTAGACGATACAAGGGCTCCAAAAAATCTTTTTTCTCTTTTCTATCAACAACTTCACAACAACCTTATAATTTGGAGCATTGTTAGTTATCAATTGAACAACATTCTCCTCTCTAACCACTTCAACTATTTCATCCAACAACTTAAAAACTTTTATAATTATTTCAAAAAAGTTAGATGTATTAATTGATTTCATAAAAATAGTACTCTTTGGATTATTCATCAAAAAATTACAAGAAAATTTTCCCTTTGTATTGGTCCATTCATCACATATTATTGAATAACCTGTCTTCTTCCACTTATCAATTATATTTTTCATTTCTTTTTCTAGAGAAAATTTTTCAAGCTCGGAACTTCATTTTCCAACTAATTTAAATATTTTTGCAAATTTTGGATTTTTTCCACAACTAAAGGGAATGTCACTTGTATGAAAACTTCATACATCTTTCCCCTCTTATGTGGAACACTTTCTCCCATTCCCTCCACTTTATCATTTATCAATTTTCTTTTTGAAGATTCCATTAATTGGACTAAAACTTTAACAATATTTGAGCTGCTTCCTGATGCATTTTTGCTGTTTTGTGTGGTAGAACTCATAATTTATATAGATTTCAGACCCTGCAAAAAATTAAAAACAAAGAAACAAAACTCTTAACCAAAAATTGAACAATATACTAATTAAGTAAACTCAGATATAGCAAAAATTAACATCTTCCAAGATGATTCATCACAAATTCATAACAAGGTCAAGTAACAAGAGACCCTCAGTGTCATGCCTTTGGGTTTTAACAATGATTTAAGTTAGACTATGTTGTGATTACTAATATGATATGCTTAAGGTCTAAGGGGTTTAGGTTTAGGATGTGCAGGTGCAAAGTTACGCATGTATATTGTACGTAGGTGTAATACAAAAAGTTCGGTTAGTTAAGTCAAAAGTGATCGGATGAGAAGTTCCGGAGGAGCAAGTCTGACCTTTGACAGAGGAGTACGAATCAACGCCGATGAACTGCAGTTTGCGTAGCAAAACAATATGACGGAACCGTCGACCGTGAAAGAACAGAGCGAGATGCGAGAACTATGTCGCCGCCGGGAGAAGGAGCTGAGACGGCTGAGGCGTGCGTTGTTGTTAACGACGATGTTGAGGATAATAATCAGAAAATAATTTTAATTATGGATAATAATCAAAAATTGATTTTAATTGTGAATAATAATTAGAAATTGATTCTAATTATTAAAGATTTACCGTATTTGAATTGAAATCGTAATTGTATTTATTATTTCTATAACAAAAAGATCACATACTATATTTATTATGTATGTGACCGCTTGCGGATTCCAATCCACGCTGCCATCACAAGGACAAGCTCCAAAGTAAATTGGACGGTAAATACCCAAAACAGATCTTGATTCATATTACTTTATATATGTTTTTAGAAAATTTTCGATATTATTTTAAAATTCTATAAAAAATTAATTCCATAATAAATAATAAACAACTACATGAACCGAGAGTTCCGTTCACATGATAGACAGATGATTATTATATAAAATATTACTGTTTAAAAATAAAAAATTATTCATAATTTATCTCTATAAATAATTATAATAATTTATCTCTATAAATGATTGGCACCGATCGTATGAGGCACTTAAAATCAATGTATAACTTTTTACCATCGAGTAGACAAATTCCGTATAAATAATGAACAAATAGACATGTTTTTTACTTATAAATAAAAGACCCAACATATTTTTTTAAAATGATTATATTTATCAATTTAAATTAAATATTATTATGGCTATCACGAGGCGGCAGTCGGTGTTGTTGCCTTGTTGGCCCGGGCGCCGAGCCAGATACCTCGTATCATCTTCCTAGTAGTCTTCTTAATTGTTCTTGGCTTCTCTATATGATTTTATACAAAAAGTTGGAGTCGTTAGAACAAATAATTTGATATTCTTTTAGTTGTGATTCAATTTGTTTAAACATTGTTGTTGATTTTATATATTTATTCATCATATATAGTTTATTCCCTCTTATTTGTCACACATTATAATAGCAAAACACACTCAATTAAGTGACAAACTCCTGGGCCTATCCACACATTTAAGTGCATAAAGAAAATATGGAAGAAAAGATGTAACCAATTTTTTTTTTTAAAAAAAAAGTAGAAAACTATCTCTGAATAAAGCGATTCCCTGCAAATGAATCTATCCATCCATACACCAAGAATATCTTCGTTGGATATCTAGATTTACAAAACAAAAAAAACAAGGGTATTTTCATAGGTTGGTCACCGGATTAATCAGCGTAAGTTAGATACTTGATGCCAACTTAAAAAAAAAAGAGTATCTTCATAAAATTGCAATCAACGCACAAACCATCAATTTATTTACGAGTGAGTATATTCCACTAAATTTTAATCCAAAACTTTGTAGAAATGCAAATAAGTGAACTATATGGGCAGTGTTATGATACAGTATCTGAGTTCTTTGTGCCAAGACTAGGACTTCTATCAATATAAATTGAGGGTTCTTCGATATGTTTTGGATGCAGATCCATTTAGAAAGTATACCTGAAATATAGAGTGGTATTGTTTCTTTGCTGACTATTTCCTGGAACACGAGTTGTCTTAGTTGGCATTGTTGGAGTTGCTTTAGGCAGAACTCTTGTTGGCTTTGATAACATCTTTGAATTAGTTTTACCACCAAAGACCTTTGTTAAAGCAAGATAGCCAAGTTTTACTCAAAATATGCTTTAGCTATAGTCAATATCAGATTGATGTACTATTGAATAAGCAGCTGTGAAGTGAAAGAGCATATGAATGAACATACCAAAACTGCAGTTGCTTCGTTAGATGTCTTCTTGTATTGCTTTTCTGTGAGGTCAGGAGGCTTCTTCTGAGATGAAACAAGTTGGAGAATTTGTCTACATCAAAGATCAAAGACACAAGAAAAATGAAAGTTAATGACATGGTTATGTAAATCATATTGACTATCTTTGAAAAGAGATAGAAGAAGAAAAGAGTTGTGAGCAAACTAGTAGGTGCTAATCAGTTACAACAGAGCAGTAACTCCCACAAACAGATGGCCAAAGCTTATGATGGACTATCACACACAGACTAATAAAAAAACTATCAACTTATATATCCCTTCTCTGTATCCACTGAGTCCTCACATACAGAACAACGAGTTGCTTTTATCTGCAATTAGTTGTTCTCTCATCAACAAATCACCAATCTTTGTAAATTCTAGAAAAAAATCCTTTAAAAAGATGTAACAAATGAAACAACAGTAACAGGAAGTTTTATGTCCCAAGTATTTATGGATGGTGTAAGTATTTTGTCACACCATTAGCTTTGTGTATGATCATAGCATTACTAGTGAACAAAATTAGATTTTGAATTTCTCTTTTCTCCTTCTAATTCCCACGCCTTCAAATGCAATTGATTCAACAAAGTGTAGAGAAATAGTCCAACAGCCCATGAGAAGCATACAAACTGCTAGCCAGACTACTTCAAGGCAGCAACTTTATGCCACTACTCTATTTAATGCATTCTTGACGTTGATCCTAATAGTTGAGGTAACATTTTGGTAGATACAATTCCAAAGTAGGAAATAATAAGAAAGATAAAAGTAAGGCACCTCTCCAAGTACATACAACATCCTAACCTCTCTTTTACAACTGAAATTCCGTATGCATTTTTCCAAAGATGCACTATGAGAAAATAGAACGGAAAATTTTCCAAACTAAGAAAATCATGACAAGATCAGGGTGGTGATTGTCTTATAGTATCCAATTCATGTTAGTTGCACAAAGATGTATACAAGAAATTCCTCCATCTCCAATGAAGAAAAACTATCCCAAGCACAACAAAACATTATAGGAGAGTGAAACAAAAATTCCTCCATCTTTTATATGTAATCATCTTTAAAAATAAATATTCCAATTTCAATATCAAGCTTTTAGTTAATAAAATTTTATAATATTTATTTTTAAAATTTAGTACTATTTTCTTGATTTTTTAATTTAAATTATCAGGCTTGTAACACAAGCACGATGCTCACATGCCCGTCTGGGCAAGGCAAACTAGCTTTTTGAGCTGTGCTCAGCACAAGCACAACCTGTTTGAAGCCGGTGTCGAGCACGGTATGGAAAAAAAAATCAGGCTGAACGGGTCCGTGTTGTGCCTGGTCCTTTAACACCCTTACTACAGGACCAAATGCTTTAGTTACACATCCCTCATTCTTGCAGGCCTAATACTTAGTACCAATCATGAACACTATTGATCAAAGTGCTTTTCAGCAAGTAACAGATCATTATGAACTTGCGTCTAGAACACCATAAATGGGTAAGTGAAAAGTGAACTAATATTGTCGAAATTAGAGAATCTATTATATGATTTGAGAAGAGACAGTATGTGATTCGTTTACTTCTATTCATGTCATAAATGAACAATCTGAAGAATCAATCATAATGTTTCATTCTCATTCCATCATGACTAAGCAATAAAAACTATCTGTTATGAAAAACAAAAAGGAGACCATCTTGATATTGACAGTAAGATATTCCTCCTAGCATTAGCCATGAAAATAATGTGCTAACATTCCAGTTCCAGACCCATCCATTACGATACAAATTCATAATCGTCATATCAAATTAATCAACCATTGCAACTTTGCAAGCAATGTTAAAAGTTTTTACAGTCGAATTAGAAACTAACATATAAATAAACAAGAAGAATAGAAAAACAAGATGCAACAGTAAGAACAATGAGTTTGTGAATACTTACCGTTTACCAACAATCAGAATACAATGAGCAGTGAGAAAAGCATGTAGACCAGCCGGGCTGGTGGATCCGAGGACATTAAGATTTCCGTCGGAGGAGGTGAACACAACCTGCGGGACGGGGAACTCCTTGGCCATGGATTCACACGGATGGAAGCGGCTGAGTTATGGCTCGCAAGTCGGCCGTACGCTCCCGTCGCGAACTAAGTCGTGACTCGTCTCTCGGAAGTAGCAAGTGTTTTAAGTCAACCGGCATTACTACCCATTTTTATTAGAGGGCAATATAAACCAACCAAAATTTTCAAACAATGGGAAGATTTTTGTAATGTTTTTTTTCTTCGGATTTTTTTTCATAGAAAATATATTGAAAATTGAAAGAAAACTAAAGGGAAAAAAATTCGCCGTCAATTGTTTGACTTCATCATGAAATATTAGCACACCCTGACTACTATCAAATTGAAGATTGTTATAGCCGAAATTACCAAATGCCTAGATATTACCAAAGCCAATCCGCCGTTTTCTTTTTTTCAAAGGAAGTTGGAGGAAGTTGAGTGTAGAAGTAGTACACACATCTTCGCCGTGATTGACAGAAGCTTCAGTATGATGCCAAGGATCCAAATAAAAATGTGAACCAACCGCAGAATTTTGAGGATTAGTCAAAAATAAATGTTTATCAACCTCATTATTACTGTGACTACTACTGCATAAGTCTAATCCCATTCCTTTCCTGCGGTGGAGTCATAGGTAGAGAAGGATCAACAAACTCAATATTTGACATACTACTCCACCCTTTAAGCTGCAAAAACGTGCTTGATGCTGCACTTTGAGGTTGAAGATTATACAAACACGTATCAACTTCATTTCCACTATGATTTCCAGGTAAGGGAACTCCTGGAGGAAAGCAAAGAAAACAAAATAAATCCTTAGTGATCAGGATAACTCAATTGTAAAGAGAAGAAGTCCTAAAATAGAGAATTCAGTGTCTATTATCTGAGCGGTGTGTTCCCATTGGATGAAAGCCAAATATTGTAGCAATATGGGAAACAAATGTAAACTGAACAAATTCTGACCAAAACATATTATTTATGACTTTCCATATCCACTACCAGTATATTATAGTTCCAAGCTAAAACCATTTTTTCCAAGATGAAGAAATCAATAAAAAGATACTTGAAAAGTATTTAACTTCATTAATTGACAATGTGCATTAAAATGTTTTTCTTACTTTATACAGATATTCTGATTGATAGTAGGAGTTTCTTACCTTCATTAAAATTACAATCTGCATCATTGGCAAGCACATCGAAATCTGAGGACGACACTTCAGGATTACCGCCCTCAAATGCTATTGTTCTAGCTTGTGGAGTGTTTGATTTAAAATTTTTAATGACATGAATCAAATCATTCAGCTTCCTTTGATACGAGCAGCTTCTTTTCTTTGGATAAACCTAAAAAAACAGACAAGTGACATTAACATATTCATTTCCTGAGCTAACAAAATTAAATAACAAAATAAATGATAACCTGCTCATATGCATTCCAACTTTGTCTACTTCTACAAGAGCTACAAGTCAAACTTAATAGATGAATCGCCATCCTTTGCAGCTCAGGACAATGCTTTCCATATGAATCCCACCACTCAGCTGGATCTTTTGAATGTCTCGCCATAATTGCAACCAGACTTCCAAATAATCCCTTAGAGTTTTTAAAATCAACAATTTGTTGCTCTATCTTTTTCAGATTTTCTGCATTCATGCTTAGATCATCATGGTAGTCAATTACCATTCTTGCTAAACAAGTATAAGGTCCCTCATTAGATTCAGAAGGAAACTTAAAAGTGGCATCGGACTGCAATTGAGGGTTCAAAATATAACTTGGTGCATACAGTGGTCGAACATGTGCATTCCATCTCTCATTAAATATCTTCCAAATAGTCTCATACCTGCATAAAATAAAAGGCAATAGCACAAAATATATGCAGCCAAAAACAATTAAAATGGAAGAAATAAAAATGTAACTATAGATTTAGAACAAGAGAATGTACCCTTTTACTTTATTCAATGATTTAAGACTCTCTTCTGCACGATTCATCTCTTCATAAATGAATCCCATGGTTGGTTTCTCATTAGAATATATCTTCAGAAGTACTTCAATGATAGGAAGAGCAAAGTTCAGACAATCAACTATGTCACCCCAAAATTCATAATCCTGAACTATTTGAATTATTTGTTGTATTTCTTCTCCCTCTTTTTCCTTTGCCAATTCATCTGACTCCAATGAAAGCATTGCAATAAGTGTGTCTTTCATATCAAAAAGATATAACAAAGTCAAATATGCAGATGCAGATCGAGTAGCAGTTGGTACGATCAAATCCTTGCCTCCAGTGCGCATCCTTAACATCAAAATAAGTTTGGTACTTGAATAAATAAATGTACTAATCTTTTTACTTTTATCAATAGTTATCCGATGATGTAACAAGTTATTCTTAAAGTCTTCCAGAATTTCATCTAACAATTGGACAACACAAGGGCTCCAAAAAATCTTTTTTTTTCTCTTTTCTATCAACATCTCTATAGCAACCTTATAATTTGCAACATTGTTAGTTATCACTTGAACAACATTCTCCTCTCCAACCTCTTCAACTATTTCATCCAACACCTCAAAAACTTTTTCAATTGTTTGAGAAAAGTCAGATGTATTGATAGATTCCCAAAAAATAGTACCCTTTGGACAATTCACCAAAAACTTACAGTAAAATGTTCCCTTTGTATCTGTCCATTCATCACATATTATTGAACAACCTGTTTTCTTCCACTCATATCTGTACTTCTCAAGCATATCAGTTGTATTTTTATGCTCATGGTAGGATGGAGGTATAAATTCTGAACCGCATTTTCCAACCAATTCAAACATTTTTACAAATTGAGGATTTTTTGCACAACTAAAGGGAATGCCACTTGTATGAAAAAATCTAACAATTTGTTGACAAATTTCATCCCTCAATTCCTTTTCAGAATTTTGATTTAGAATACTCTGAGTGACACCAATTGTTCTATTCGAGAACGATTCTATGATCCTCTTTCCCTTCTTATGTGGAACACTTTTTTCCTCATTCATCGTTTTCCTTTTTGAAGATTTCTTTAAAATTCCGTCCATTTGCATCTTAACTTCAACAGGTACACTCTCGCATGCTTTCACATTTTCATTAGTACAAGCTAGATGATGCTTGAAGCGATAAATATTACCTGGTATGATTTCTTTACAGTATCTACACCTAATTTTCTTTGGATCATTATCAACTTCCATTCCATGCTCCCAACCAATATCTGATCTTCTTCTTGATGCATTTTTTGTGATTTGTGTGTTAGAACGCATTATTTATAGATTTCAGACCCTACAAAAAAGAAGCAAAACTCTTAACCAAATATTAAACAATATACTAAAGTATTATGAAACTCTAATATGACAAAAATTAACATCTTCTAGGATGATTCATTACAAGTTCATAACAAGGTCAAGTAACGGTGCACCACCTTTAGTGTTGATGTAATCATGCCTTTAAGCATAAGGTTTTGATGTTTAAACAAAGATTTAAGTTAGAAGATATTGTGATTACTAAAGAGTCAATAAGTCGTGAAGTAGAAGCTCGAAGTTTCGAACTAAATAAAAATTTCTTTTGTTAGCATTGTTCATCTATTGTTCTTATATTTTGTATTTGTGTTTTTTGTTGCTGCTTGTTAATCAATTGTAGAAGATTCAAACATCTGACTATTCAGTTCCATCCACTTATAAGAAGGAGATGAGACATGTATGTGCTTAGTACTTTAATGTTCTGGTAATCTATTAAACTTAAAGTCAAACTTTAGTCGTCGCAATTGCAATCGGATGAACTTACTTGACATTTTAGATGCGCAAACATGATTTAAAAAAAAACATATGACAGGAAATAATAGAAGATCTTGATATCCCACTAATACGATCGAGTGTTGTAGAAGAGGGGACGAAACTTGGACGGGTCGAAATTTTCGATCAAGGGTTTTAGAGAAGGGAAGGCTGACCTTCGATAGGAGTACGAATCGACGCCGATGAGCCACAGTTCGCGCAGCGAAACCATCGACCGCGAAAGAACAGAGCGAGAGTTAGGTCGCTGCTGGGAGAAGGAGCTCGGACGGCTGAGGCGTTAATTAGGGGAGAACTAGGAGGAGAAGAGTGACCGTTCAGGGAATTCCCAGTTTGTGCCGTTTGCCCTCTCCCGGTCGTTGAATATAAATAGACACCACCGTAAAGTTTCGTGTCTTTCTCTCTTCCACGAACGTTCGCTGTTTGCCTTCGAGTCGGTCAAAGAATCGAGCCGATCCAACGATCCCCTATCCAAACTGACGTCCCAGCTCGCGATCCAGTTGACAATAAGTGAATCGGATCGTAGGATCGTACCACAAACAAAACAATGACGTCATCGCTCCCATGCCTTCCAGATGTATGCTAAGTCAATCACGCGTTTGATTGTTTATTATGAAAAATTATACATTATGGAAGCATTTTATTTTGTGTGAAACGAAAAGAAAATTTGAAGGTTTTTGTGTCTTAATACTTTTATGAAAAATATTTACTTCATTTTTCTAAAATTTTCATATTTTAGATTTAGAAAAATGAATATAGGTTTCCAAATTAAAAGTTTTTTATTTTCATCTTCAGAGATTTTTTTATAGTTTTTAATTTTTTATGAATATATAATTTTTTTTCCAGGAAAATTAGCATTCAAAGATGCCAGAAAATTTTATTGATAATAATTTTATTTCTGAATTAAAATTTCTAATATATATATATATATATATATATATATATATAAAAGAATCAATCCAGATGGGACTCACCTGCTCTAACGAAGATTCCCGTGTTCATTCCGCGGCAATTTGTTTGTCACGAGTCAGTTTTTAAATTGGATGATTGGATCTAACGACCGAATAAGTCAAAATGGTTATTTTTTTAAGGTGAGATTAGCGGATAGTTTGTTTGTGCAGACAATCGGCAAAAAAAAAGGACGAACTGATCGTTTTTTTAAAAAATAGTTGATACAGTCATTTTTTTTTAAAAATAAAAGTCAATTTATTATATGATTTAAATTATCAAAAAGTACTCCTTTGTAATCCAGCTAACCAAATTTGATATAAGAGAATATTTCTTTTTAATATTAGTTCATCCAAATAAAACTTAAAAACATTTATTTAAAATATATTGTTCCCGTAAAAAAAAAAGAGGGATGTGTTAACTTCCTGTTTGATTACTTTCAGTCGAATTTCTGCTAAGTCAGCTGCTGCTACTGACCTATTGCCCCCAATCAAGTCGATTGTTAATGAGTTAATTTTCGATGAGTCAGTCTTCAACGGATCAGATCCTTAGTAATCGGCTTCTCTGATTGAAAAAGACTAACAAGAGATTAAAACAAGAGATTAAAAGTGGGGGCAGGTAGAAAATTGAGAACAAAATGTCATATGAAATCTATATTGATCAAGTCTAGAATGCACTACGGGGAGACGTGCCATGTAGGACCTCTACTCACCTCCTCATCATATATTATATGATTTATTTTACATGCCCTGAAAATCAATTAATGATTTGGAGGCTGAGGTGGAAGTGACAATGCGGAGGTTTATAATGAGGCAATGGCTTATGGCTGCAGAGATAAAAGGAGTCGCTTGACTTGCCTCGTGTGGTTCGACCTACATGTATTAGACCGGAATTGTTAGGCAAAATTTGTGTTTAAGTTAATAGAGTTATAGTAACCAAAGAATATGAAAATAAATGCGGGAATGAGAGGAAAAGAGAATATCTAATACTATCATACTTTTGTATTAATTAATAAGTATAGTTTACATAATCATGATCTTATGCAGAATTGATTTGGAGTGAAGATCAGATTAATTTGGGATCGGATAATAGAATCGTACAATTACATATAAATAGATTAATATTTTATATATATATATAATATAGAGTAATTAGGAGGTATCACGTGGCAGAGAAGTCAACAATCCTGTCGAGGTGGCATAATCGAAAGCTCAGTTTCTGGCGATCCCCTCTCTATGTGATTACTTGGTTCCTGGAGACCCCGACTCTTGGCGATCTCGTCTCTCCATGATTCCCCGATTCATGGCGACCCCGCCTCCTGGCGATCCTGTCTCTCCGTGATCTCCGACTCCTGGCAATCTCGTCTCTCCGTGATTCCTCGGTTCCTGGTGGCCCCGGCTTCTAGCGGTCCTGGCTCCTGACGATCCCATCTCTCTGTGGTTCCCCTGTTCCTGGCGGCCCTGGCTCCTGGTGATCCCTTCTCTTCGTGGTTTCTCGGTTCCTAGCGGTCCCGGCTCCTGGTGATACCGTCTCTCCGTGGTTCTCCGATTCTTGGCAGCCTCGACTCCTGGCGATCCCGTCTCTCTGTGGTTTCCCGATTCCTGGCGGTTCCGTCTCCTCGTGGCTCTCCAAGTCATATGGTTTCCTCCGTATAATGTGGAACGGATAGCCGCTGCTTGTAGAAGACGCGGGCAACGCAACCGTTACCATGCGGAGAACGTGCAAAATGGGGCCATTTACTCCGAGTAAATGACTAATGAATGGAGTAACATAGCAAGAAATGCAAAATGCTTGGAAGACATGAATCCCACACCCATACGATCCTATAAAGGTCCGCCTACCTCTGCAGGCACAGGGACGCACACATACACCTTCACAAACTTTAGCTACTGTTCATCTTCTCCACTCTATAAGACCCTAACTTGAGCGTTAGAATGACTACGCCGGGGAACCCC
>JBBUKS010000055.1:920242-932089 GCA_038050645.1 Hedychium gardnerianum | reverse complement strand
TTGTATCATGCTCACTAATGAAACTATGAGATAAGATTAATGTGAATCACTAGGGATTATGATGCACCTCATTGCCACATGAATCTAAATTGCAGGCTTTTTCTTGAGGTCAAGCAAAGGTTTAAGTCTAGGGGTGTGATGTGCATAGATTATATATGTTTTTATGCATTGTTTGACGCACATCTTCTTACATTTCATTAATATAATCTACATTATTATACTTCATTTTATTATGTTATTATGCTTTTTACTTCATATTGTTTGGAGATTTGTCATTTGCGTGTTTTCATTTACAGGATGCATTTCAGAGCAAAACAGAACTTTTATGAAGAACAAAGCAGAAAAGCAGAGCATGAAGCAGAACAGCCAGGAGAAAACCCTAGTCGTGCCTCCCAGGCACGGCCAAGGCACAAGCCCCTCCCCAGTCAAGGGAGTGCCTCACATACAGTAAAAGTTCAAGGCACGACCATGTCTCCCAAACACGACTGTGTGACATTTGTGAAGAAGGCCAAGGCACGACCGTGTCTCCTAGACATTGCTGTGTGTCAATCCTAGGAAAACTTTAAGTATGACCGTGTGTCCCAGACACGACCGTGTCTCACTTGTAGTGCATCCTCAAACCTGGGTCGTGCCTCACAAGCACGACCGTACCTCACAGGCACGGTCGTGCCTCCACTCACCCCAACCTCAAGTCTAGGCTATGTCTCCTAGACACGGCCGTGTGCTAAGAAAACATGGGTCATGCCCCATGCCTATAAAAGGGGGTGTTTACTTCTTTCTCAAGGGAGGTGGTTCTTTCCTTCTAGGGAGAATACTAGGTCCATCCATACTCCATTTTTTAGAGATTTCTTCAGCGATCCGAGGTGGATTTCTCCGATCCATCCATCATCCAAGCAAGGAGAGAACTCCCAAGGACCAAGACAACGACCGACTAAGCATTCCTTCCCTTTTCCTTTTAGATTAGGGCTTGAATGTTTCTTTTCATGTCTTTGTGCTTTCTCTCCTTATTTAGATCTCTTGTATTCTAGGATTAGAGAGTAATTATGATATAATTGATGATGTATGAACTATGGATATGCCAATTTCTCATTTATATAAGATGTTACTTCTTATGCTATATGTGTTGTGTCTTATGCATGTTTGACAAAATGTGTATGTGAATGATGCATGTAGATCTAGCGTTTTGTTTCTATGTTAAGGTTGTTACTAGACTAGATAATTGGGAGATATTTAGTGACAAAATATTCTCACTCAACCGAACATTTGTGCCCTTAGTGACAGAGGGTACTGACACTTATTCCACTTTCTAGAGTAAAAAGACCTTGACATAGGAACTAACCCTAGTTCATAGGAGTAGTATGGAGAATTAGGGGATGATCATATTATAGTGACATTGTCTAACATCATAGTGAATCCAAAAGCCTAGAATTGCTCCCTAAACCAATCTTGACAACTCACTTCCCTCTCTCTTGGACCTAGACCTCACAACCAACTTTCTCTCTCACACTCTCAAGCTTTTTCTCACACTTTCTCTCTTTTAAGTTCACAAGCACCCAACTCAATTTGTCTAGATAACTTCCTTCACAAAATCACTAGTGCATTAATCCACAATCCCTGTGGATATGATAATCTTTTATATTACTAATGACGTTACCGTGCATTTGCACTACGTAACAGACCCCATGGCTGGGTCATGCAAAATGGCACGGTCGTGTCTCTTCAGGAGCCATCCATAGAAATTCTAGAAGCCTTCATTACCCGGCCATGCGCCAAGGTACGAACGTGCCTTTTTCTAGAGCTAAAGGCAGAACACCCCACCGCTTGGCTGTGTCTTTTAGGCACGACCATGTCGAATTCTAGATAGCCTATGGATCAAAAGTAAAAAAGGTCGTAACTTTCCGCACGGTTGGAGATATGGGCTGCATCAACTACCAAAATGTAGATAACTTGGAGATATACAAATTTTCTTCAAAGTACAACAAAAGAAACCACGATCTAGCCATGCTAAAAGGCACAGTCGTGCCTACCAGGCACGATCTTGTCGCGTCCTCCACCCAGACTGCATATCAAACTTTGAACCACCATAAATTTCAGTTCGGTTTGAGTTTTGGGATGTTTGATCTATAAAATTGAAGATAATTTCAAGAGCTACAACTTTGGTTTAGAGTCTAACTCAAGATAAAGTGATCTAATGGGTGAAAAACCGAGTTTAGCGGAGCCTAACAAATCTAGCATATCTAGACAGTTTGGGGGAGGTATAAAAGAGTCAAGCAAACCCTTTTTTAACTCATCTTTGGTTTGGAGCTCTGCCCCTTCCTTGGGAGAGGGTTCTCCCCTTAGGGGAAAACCTTAGAGCTACCATCTCCATCTATCTCAACGATCCATCCATTTTCGAAGCAAGGAGACTCTCCCAAAGACACCAACATCACATTGATAAACATTCTCTTCTCTCTATTTCATGTATTGAGTTGTAGAACACTTTTTTCTTTATCTCTTAGGTGTATTTCCTTTGCAATGGAGTAGTCCTCCGAATTCTAGGATATAGGAAGTAATTATATGTGATGTTGATGTATGAACCATGGATATGCCAATTTCCATATTCTATGAAGTGTTTATGACTTGTTCCATGTGTGTTGTAGTATGTGCTTGATGTAATGTGTGTGTGGTGAATGCATGTGAATATGAAGGATTGATCACCATATAGGGGAGATGCTTTGGATTGTATGACCGGAGAGCCCTTAGTGATAGAGGGTAGTCCTTTAACCGAACTTTCTAGATTCATCAACTTGAAATGAGTGTCAATTCTCCATAAAGGATTAGCTAATTAGAGTTTAATGAGTTTTCACCAATTAAATGTTAGGAAGTAACTTGTGTAATATAGATTGTATGACTGGGAATCCCTTAGTGATAGATGGTAGACTTTTAATCGGACTTTCTTTGTTACGTCTTCTACTTAATAGCATTGGAAGAAAATGATGTAAGCACTCCGGTGTGATCTTTGTGGGGTCATATTGGTAATTTGGTTAGGATCCCTACAAGATCATAAACATGAAGGGTAAGGAGGTGAAAATGTACTAGGGACATTAACTAGCATCATAGTGAAACTAAAATTCTAGAAAGATGAAGAATTCAACAAGTTTCTTGATAAAGTCAAAGAACTATGCATTGAGATTTCCCTCATTGACAACTTACAACAAATGCCAAAATTTTGCCAAGTTCATGAGGGAAATCATTTCTAACCGACGCAAGAAAGATGAGTATGAGACTATAACTCTAACTAAGGAGTTGTAGTACTTTATTTCTGAACACACTACCACAAAAGCTCAAGGATCCAAGAAGTTTTTCTATCCCATGCAAAATAGGAACAATCATGATTGATAAAGCATTTTGTGATTTAGGAGCTAGTATTAGTCTCATCCCATTTTCTGTTTGTAAGAGACTTGGACTTAATGATCTCAAGTTGACCACCATGGCATTGTAATTAGCGGATAATTATTGTAGATACCCTATGGGTATTATTGAAGATGTGCTAATAGAAGTAGGGGGATTCATAATTGCTACTGATTTTGTGGCCTTAGACATGGAAGAGGATCTAAAGATTCCCATCATTTTGGGAAGGTCTTTCCTTGCCACAGCCGAAGAGATAATAGATGTCAAAAATTATAAGCTCCAATTGGAAGTGGGCAAGGACACTATTTAATTTGATTTATCTAAGGCCACTAATACATTTTCAGCTGTCAAAAGTTTGTGCTGCAAATTGGATGGACTCCAACTGGAGAAGAAGAAGCACCACCCCAACGATCGACCGCCAGATGAAGCACCAAGTCCGACAAGAGAAGAAAAGAGGTCCAAAAGCAAAAATGACAAATATATTATCCCAGCATGCGCCCGAATGAGGGAAGGGCTTGTAGTTCAAATTTGCTATGATGGAGGGGCACACAACCCCTTCAAGGAAAAGACTCCAAGTTGAGCCATGACAGGGGTCGAGCTTGTGACTTTAAACGAGCGCTTTTTGGGAGGCAACCTAAGGGTTCACATTTCTATTTTTGATTAGATGGTCGTGAAACTTAACACGGGCATGGAGGAGAAAAATTGAAGTCAGGCTGTGCCTAAAAGGCACGACCGTGCCTCAACAGTAGTACGGGCCAAATGAAGCACGACATGACCGTGTGGTTTCACATGGTCGTGCTTCAAAGAGAGAAGTTGCCAGATTCAACAATGGTAAGGTCATATGGTTTCACACGGTCGTTCCTTGTCCAGTGGAGCCACCAAATCAAGCCACGCCATGGACGTGTCTTTTGCCACGGCTGTGCCAATCTAGAAGTAAGAAGAACAACCAGCTAAAGACACGACCGTGTTCTTTTACACACAACCATGAAAAAAAATAGAAAAACTTGGCCGTGTCAAAAGACACGACCGTGTGAAGACTTCCAAAAGCCACAGCAGTAATCACGCCATGGCCGTGCCTTTTGGCACGATCGTGTGGCGTGATACTTTGGGTATTAAAACCCTAAGGGATGACCCGTGCTCCCCATTCACACGGTTGTTCCTCACTTTTTCCACCCCCCTTCTTCTTCTCTCTTCTTCAACTTCTCTCCTCTTGAGTTCTCTTCTCCAAAGCAAGATCTAAGCTCCTTCTTCCCTCACCTTTCCTTATATCTCTTCTCCAAGACAAGATCCAACCTCTTTCCCTCCTCAAATATTCTCTAATCTCTCCTAAGAAGAGCCTTCTCCACCTCCTCAACTCTCTTCTTCAAGCCTTCTTCCAAAGAACTCTCCTCTTCAAGATCCCAAGATCTCCCATATTCTTTCTTCCTCTTTCTTGATTTCTCTCCAAGATCTAAAATCTCTAGATCTTTAGATCTCAAGATCTCTCCTCTATTTCTTCCTTTTCCCCTACAAGCAACCAATCACTCCTCTTTCACTTTTGACTTTACAACATGTTGAAGCGATTCCATAAAAATGGTGGATCTAGCGAAAGAGATGACCTCAAAAAAGGAAAAGGAAAGACAATCAATAAAGGGAAGACCATCAACAAAGGGAAGTGTCGGACACGCGACGAAAGTAACAAGAATTCCTATGGTATAATTTTTCGTAATGATGAGCAAAAAGCTAGATATGATGTTCTTGTTACTCATAGATTGATTTGTACTCGATACCTTGACAATTACACGTTGGATATCTTAGGAATTAGAAATGATGTGGATTGGATGATTAGCAATTTAGGTTGGAAATTTGATGATTCTTCGATACCCAACCTATCCTAGGATCACCCTTGAATTCCTAAACTCCATAGAGGCCTATTTTGCTTCCAATAGCGATGATGACAGGAAGGTTAACTTCAATTTAATAAATCATGACTATGAATGGTCTCTCATTGATTTCAACAATTATTTTGGTTTGCCCACCGAGGTATCTTGTAGGTTTGATTGTTCTTTCAATAGTAAGACATTTTAGAGTGAAATTGTGGAGACAAATGAACCCTATGATCCTTCATGTTCTAAGGCCTCATCTCTTCAAAACCCAATCTTCTACTACCTACACCGCGTTATGAGCAAGACCATCTTTGGTCGCGGTGATAGTGATAGTGTTTTGAGGAAATTAGAGCTTTACTATTTTTGGGCAATGTTGAAGGAGGCCGATTTTGATTCAGCAAGGCATCTTTGGGTACCATTGTGTTTGGCGGGTTGATTACACGCATCGCCGTCCATTTAGGGTGCGAGCTATTTGGATTAGAGATTATACATGGTAGCTCAAAGATTGATAATACTTGTGTGGTAATGAAAATGATTTGTCGAGAAGAGAGAGAGAATGGATTTATTAGGAAAACTGGTATCCCTCTTTTGTTACCTATACCTGAGCGCACTACAATTCAAAACCCGGCCAATTGGATTATTAGTCATAGACCACCCATATATGTCCCTCCTCTTGTGGATATGTTAGAACCCTTTCCTCTAGACATGAATCGACTAGACACTCTTTTGCTTATGGAGATACCACTCAGTCTGGATTTGACTTTTCTGATTTTCGTGCTTCCTTGGATACTCTTAATGAGAAGCATGCTTCCCACCAAAAAATATTGGAAGGGCATGTTTCTATGACTCAAGGTCAATACCAAGAGGTACAAGAGCATTTTAGGAGGATAGAGGAGTTCTAGGGCCATGTATCTAATTTCTTTGACCATCAGTACCAAGAGTGGGTGAGAGAGGAGGAATTTAGATCATTAGATGTGACGAGGTAGTAGGTTGCTAGTCTTTATCAATATCATGAGTAGCTTGTCAACCTACCCCTTGTACCCAGATTTCCTCCTAGCCCTCGTCCGCCTTATTGAGCTTTGTTTCATTGAGATAATGAAATATCTAAGTCTGGGGGGTTGTACATATGTACATATTCTTATTTTTGCATGTTTGAGTTAGTTTGTTTTGATTTTGAGTTGTTTCTATAGTATGTCAGTTGTATCATCATCATGTTCTAGCATGGTTTGTCCATTTTTCAAAAGTACTACCACGCTTGTTCTAGATTTTCATGTTGTTGTAATTTATATGGTAGTATGCTTAGTGATATATTTTTTCTATCCATAATAGCATGAAGTGAGCTATGTTTTTATTTGAAGAGTTTGAGAATTGTCCTAGTATTAGGATCTCTCTACACTTTGCTTGACTTTGATAGTAGATACATCTAAAAATAATCATGATTCATAGAACCACTAGTACATGTGCTTCTAAGGTGATTTCTCAACTATATTTTAGTTACTAGAGAAACTCGGATCACGTCAACTTATTTGAAAAAAATAAAAATCCCTACACTTGTTCTAGTGCTACATAGTGCTACATCTTGCAAGCACAAAAAATATGATGATTGAATAAGGGATAAAAAAATAGTTATCGTGAGGGAAAACTAGCAAGTTATCCCTTTGAGACCGAGTTAGATTACTGGAAAAATAACTGTTATGTTTCTCTTAATTTTGAGTTATCCTTTGAGACCTTGTATAGTTTGAGAGGGATGAACCATGTGTGTGGCAGGTAAGTGTCTATCGTCGAAGTCACAAAGAACACGGTTAGATGATGACTTGACTAGGCTTAGAGATTGACACTTGAAAAGTTAGGTCACTAATCGCACCGAGCACATAGAACTTTTACTTAGGTCATTCTCAAATAATTCTTGTATCATGCTCACCAATGGAATTATATGATAGGATTAACTTGACTCACTAGGGATTATGATGCATCTTATTGTCACATGAATCTAGATTGCAGGTTTTTGCTGGAGGACAAACAAAGGTTTAAGTTTGGGGTTGTGATATGCGTAGATTATATATGTTTTTAGGCATTGTTTATTGCACATTTACTTGTATTTCACAGAATATGATCTACATTATCACACCATATCTCATATTATTGTCATGCTTTTACTTCTTTAGTTCAGAGATCTGCTCTCTTTATATTTTCATTGATAGGACGCAATTTGGAGCTAAAATGAAGCAAAACTCTTCAAGCTTGGGGAGTAAAACTCTTCAAGGCACGGTCATGCCTCAAGGCACGACCGTGCCTTCATTCTCCAAGGCAAGGTTGTTCCTTATAGGCACGATCGTGCCTCCCAAAGGACCAAAGCTAGATTTCTAGCAAGGCCCATGACACGATCGTACCTCATAGGCACGACAGTTCCCCATAGGCACGATCGTGCCTCTTCAGAAGCTCCCCTAAACTAATCTAGAACCTCCCACAGCCAGGCCATGCCAAAAGGCACAACCTTTTCTCACAACCAGCCATGCCACTTAGCAATTCAAGCAGCTTCCACGGCTAGGCCATGCCAAAAGGCACGACCATGTATGCATTGAGCTTGTTTCCCACGGTTAGGCAGTGCCCCTTAGGCACGACCATGCCTTTTTCTTGCCATTTCCCACAACACGGTAGTGCCTCATAAGCACGGCCATGTGGCGAGGTAACTCGGGTGTGTGACTCATAAACAGGGCTCAATATCCTTGTTCCTGCGCGGAGACTGGAGGACGATCCACGGAAAAACCGAACTGTTGACTGGACCACCGTAGGGCAAAGTGATCTGGACGGTATACACGCTTTGGCTCCGACCGGGGGGCACTGCCGGTCTATCGCTCCAGATGTCAGGTCGGATATCTGCGTAGATTAGAAAGAGAGACGGAGGGTTAGCAGAGAGCTCTAGGCGATGAGCCTGGGGATCCCGCTCCGACGCTTAAGTCAGGTCAGATAGCCCGGACGTAGTAAACGTATACACGAGAGTAGAGTGTAGAAAAACCTCCTTTTTGTAGCAGCGTCGGGTCCTTTATATATCCTTCGGGAACGCGTACGGCTAGCATTTAATGACGCGTGCTTCGGAGGCATGGTCGAGCATGCTCTGGCCTGAAAGTATCGCCGTCCCCGAATTCCCGGGGAGTGCTTGAGGTACTGTTGGGGGTGTTCTAGCCGTACGGGTAAGGAGTGCTTGCCTCGTACGAGCGAGGGGTGCCGTGGTCGTATAAGATAAGGGCATCGTGGTCGTACGGGCGGTGACAGAGTTATCCTTGGTAGCTGCGCGGGAGGTTGGGATCCATGATGAGGCTGTTCTTATTCCACAACCGGGGAAAAGTCTACATAGACCCTTTGGTCGGTTAGTATAAGAGATATACCCGACCGGGGTTCTTGGGGGAGCCCGGTCGGTGAGGAAGGATCATTAGTCCGACTGGAGTGTACTAGGCGTGACCCCGACCGGGGTTGCAAGCGGGCCCGATCGGTGAAGGGGTCGGGGTTGCTGGAGGAAGGTCCGATCGGTGATGTAGGAAGTCGAATCGATCGGTTATGTTAATGTTTCCTGTGAGCGGACTTTACTAATCCGATCGGGGATTTAAGGAATAGACCCCCGATCGGCGATCCTTGTGTTTCCCGTGAGCGGGCTTTGCTTATCCGATCAGGGATTTAAGGAGTAGACCCCCGATCGATGATTCTCGCATTTCCCGTGAGCGGGATTTACTTATCCGATCGGTGATTTAAGGAGTAGACCCTCGATCGGTGATCCTTGCATTTCCCGTGAACGGGCTTTGCTTATCCGATCAGGGATTTAAGGAGTAGACCCCCCCCGATCGGTGATCCTTGTGTTTCCCGTGAGTGGGCTGAGTTTAGTTTATCCGATCGGGGATTCGTAAGTAGACCCCCGATCGATGACGTTTTCGTGTCCACGTGGGCGCTGACCTTGACCTTGACTTGACCAGGCGCCACGTGACTCTACTTAGTGATGTTGGGGGACCCAAACCTATCCACCCGTATCAATATCCATGGGATAAAACATGAAGCTGAGTCGGAGTGCAAGCTAAGTCACCCTTGCTTAGCTCGACCTATTAGACCAAGTCGAGTCTAGCTTGACACAGCCTAGATCGAGTGAAGTCATCTATTCAAAAATTAATTAATAAAATATTAATGTATAGAATCACATTATGATCCTATTTACAATCACGAGAAAACAGATATGAGAAAGTGGTATATATGTTTTTAATTTATTTGGATGACGATAAAAAATTTTATAAAATTGAATTTATTAAAATTAATTAAGTCAAATAATTAAGTATCATCAATTAAAAAATTCAAGATTATATTATTCTCAGTATTTTATTATTATATTATATCCCATAAGCAAAGTTAAAAAAATAAGAGTTTTGTTCCATACGAATAAATGCTGAATTTATTTTTTATCAAATGATTTATCGAATAATATCATAATATCGAATGATTAATTTAGTTTTATAAAAAAATTAATATTAATGAAGATTTATTCAAATAATTAATATTTTTATATTTATTTTTTATTCAAAAAAAAAAATTTATAATTCGTCCTGATTGAAATTTAAATATTAAATTTTTAATTATTTATAAAAAAAATAATTAATGAAGATTTATTTAAATGTTAATGAAGATTTATTTAAATGTTTAATATTTTTTATTTGAGAAAAAAATTATAAAAATTAAAATTTTAATTATTTATAAAAAAAATTAATTATTATATCATTATTATTTCGGAAAGAAGCGTTGGGTAGATGTTTATCACATAAATTTCTAACAATGACAACTTGCCACGTAGTTCTTGGATAAGAGTTTTAATGCAAAATGAATGGTATAGTCGAGTTTTTAATATAAAATGTTCATACAATTTGACTTTAGGGTACCATAACTGATACTTTATTGACTATATATAATAGTCAAGAGGTTAATATAATAAACTCAAGATAGTGTGACAACTTATTAAATTTTATTATTCTCAATAATTTCTTTTTTCTTTTACAAATATTACTAATATCTTTGTCTTAATCTACGTTGAAATTTAAACTGTAGGAGAAAATTCAAACTTTCAAGTAAACTCTAGAAGAGACTTTTCAACGAAAAATCTTAGGATGACTAAATATTGTTTTGGTAATAAATTAAATGAACGATTCTTTTATTTATATTATCAAAAAAAAAAATCTATCTAAATACATTTTTATTAGTATTTTTTAATTTATTTTAATAGTTAATAAAAAATTGTATAGGATTAGATCGTCATTTTCAAAATTAATTAGTTCAAAAAAAAATATTTAAATTATCAAAAAAATAATAATAAAAGAGTAACATGTCTTTATAGTATAAAATACCTAAGAGAATATAATATCAAAATTTAAATTCTTGAGTATTTTGAAGATCAACTTCTAAGTATATATAAATTGTCCACTGAATTTATCCGCTAGACGAAGTAGAAGAGAAAATCATCTACCTCTAAGTGAAGATGGATTCAGAAAAAAAAAAAAAGATGGATTGAGTTTTAGGTGTGAAAAGAATGGGCTAAGTAAAAATATATCCAAAATACTTCTTTTACTTAATCAATCTAACAACATAAATAAGAATTGACAACTTATAATCTTGTCCCCGTAGGTGTAGCTGAATTGGTACCTGAGCAAGACTTATTACTAGAAAGGCATGATTCGATTCTTGATATATATAAATATTATTTTGAATTATCTCGTGCTCCTTATTTATAATAAACCCTCGTGATTTATTATTCTCTTCCAAAGTGTATGATTTAATCATCAATCAACCTATGACCCAATTCATAAGATAAATTAAGGTGGTACTGCTTTGCTTTGTACAAAATAATTCGTACTACTATGTACAAAGACTCCAAGATTGTGCTATTTTGTACAAAGCCATAAGCAGCCCTAAGGTAATACTGTTTTCTACAAAGCGACAATTAAGGTGGAACAATATGAAACATTATCATATCGATCGCAATCCTATCTTTGATCCTATTCTACATCCATCCCTACACTTTAGGCAATCTAGTTTATCATCGTTACATATCCAAATATAACTCATACAAAGTGTTATAAGATAAGTAATACGATAATTAGATAAGAGTTATCGAAGTAGCAGAAAAACGTAATAGACTGATGAATAAAAGGGATCAGAGTTATCTGGTCGAAGCGTCGGCGTGCCGACTGTCTTTAAAGAATCTATTGCCGCCCCACGGTGCAAAGACTCTCCGACAAAATCCTCCCAAGATCCAACAACCACTCGCGGCATTCGTAGGTGCACTCCAAGACGAACGTCGCCCACACAGAAACAACCTCAGATCGCCAATGAACAGAGCCTCAAGACGAGTGAGAGGGGAAGAAAACTCGGAAAGAAAAACTTGAGTAAACGTACGCAAAACCTAACCCTTATATTCACTGCGAAACGTTCAAACACGTCCCAAAAATAACAGCAGCGACGCTGTGTAGAGACGCGCAATTTCGCACAGCAGCGACGCTACCGGAATTGGCAAAACCAAATCGGGCCACCTGCGAGCGTGAGGCTCACGGACCGGGGATTTGCA
>JBBUKS010000055.1:874885-890576 GCA_038050645.1 Hedychium gardnerianum | reverse complement strand
ATGTGAAATATTGTCCGCCGTACAGGGGAGGTGCTGTCCGATTTTCGTCGGACAAATACCCTCTCGGGGCGTGACAGTTGAACTTGGTGGTGCATGTTGTGGAGCTTGGAGATGACAATAGAAGTGCAAAGGATATGGTGGAGAAAATAATAGGGGAAAAAAATCAGAAGGCATCACTTTTTTAACGAATCGTAAAAGGGCATCCTATGTTGATTTATTATCAAAAGGGTGTCCCACCCTCCGGTAAAATGACATATTATCCTCCACTATAAAGTAATAACATATTCTCATTATTATCTCTTTCCTATTTTTTTCGCCTAAATCGACGTGTTGTATCAGCTACGAACCCATAGATGTTATATAGTTGTAGCAGCTACGGTATCGTAGCTGTTACAACTAAGTTGCCACACAATTGTAGCAGGTACAGTTTCATAGCTGCTACAACATAGAAAAAAAATTAAGATTAAGATTATTCGGAGCCTCCAAAAAAGATTTAAACGATATTTTTTTTGAGCTTGAAACCTGGTCGTTACAGGTTTCACCCCATAACAAGTTGTAGATATCTAAACGAACTTCTATTTGATATATTGCATGTCCCGTAGTTTAATCCGAATCAAAAGTTATGACCTCTCAAAGTTTAAGGCTTAACATTCATGTAGTAGTAGCACGGTTTTGTAGCTGCTACAATATGAATGTTAAATCATAAACTTTGACATGCCATAATTTTTTATTCGGGTTGAACCATGAAGCATAATATATCAAATCGAAACTCGTTCTGAGATCTTCAATTTGATTATTCTGCGTCTCATGGTTCAACCTGAGTCAAAAGTTATAGTCTCTCAAAATTTATCCAACAAATATGTTGTAGCAGCTACGAAACCGTAGCTACTACAACTGTGTGATAACTCAGTTGTAGCAACTTTGAAACTGTAGTTGCTACAATTATAAGTTCGACTTTAAGTTGCAATAACTTTTAATTTAGGTTGAACCACAAGATGCACAATATATCAAATCGAATATTGTTTAGAGATCTTCGATTTGATAAATTGTGCATCTCGTTATTCAACCCGAATCAAAAGTTATGACCTCTCAAAATTATAACTTGTAGTTATAGCAACTATGATTTCGTAGCTGCTACAACGTGTATACTAGATAAACTTTGAGATGTCATAACTTTTGACTCGGATTGAACCACGAGACGCACAATATATTAATTGAAGATTTTTGAATGAGCTTTGATTTGATATATTGTGTGTCTCATGGTTTAATCCAAATCAAAAGTTATGGCCTCTTAAATTTGAGCTTGTAGTTATAGCCGCTACGGTTTCGTAGCTGCTACAACGTGTATACTGGATAAATTTTGAGAGATTATAACTTTTACTTGGGTTGAAACATGGGACGCATAATATATCAAATCGAAGATCTCTGAACAAGCTTCGATTTGATATATTGTATGTTTTATGGTTCAACCGGAATCAAAAGTGATGACCCCTTAAAGTTGAACTTGTAGTTATAACAACTACGATTTCATAGCTACTACAACGTGTATGTTAGATAAACTTTGAGAGATCATAATTTTTAACTCGGGTTAAACCACAAGACACAATATATCAAATCGAAGATCTCTAAACGAGCTTCAATTTGAAATATTGTGCATCCCATGATTCAACCCAATGCAAAAGTTATGATCTCTCAAAGTTTACGATTTAACATTCATGTTGTAGTAGTTACAAAACTGTAACTGCTACAACGTGAATATTAAACTTTAAACTTTGAGAAATCATAACTTTTAACTCGAGTTAAATTACGGGATGCGCGATATTTCAAATCGAATCTCATTCGGGGTGAAACCCGTAACGACTAGGTCCATGCTCAAAACAATTTAAATCATTTTCAAAGGCTCTGAACAATTTATCTTAAGTTTTTTTTCCATGTTGTAGCAGCTACCGTAACTACTATAACTGTGTAGCAGCAGCCGTAGCTGATACAATTGTATAGTAGTTACAAGTTCGTAGCTATTATAATGTGTCGATTTAGGTGGGAAAAATAGGAGATAGATAATAATGAAAATAAAATGTTATTTTATAGTGGAGAATGGTTATATCATTTTATAGGTGTGGGGTGTCCTTTGATTTTTGTCCAAAACAATATGTGAAAGAGAAACAAAATCATAATAATGAAACTATAATTATTCTAACTCGGATAGTGATTGATTTCAGCCAAAGAAAGATAAATTTTGATGACCGTGACAAATAGGATATAAGTAGAGAAAAAAAAGGTGAAGATAATTTTGTTGCAAAAGAAGATAGTAAATACTATGTCTAGAAATACTCACTTGGTAGAAGATGAAATGATCAAGAAATAAATTTAAAAAAGGGCCAAACTTTATATTTATAGTGACATAAGAAAAAGATAGAATAAGAAATAATTGATAAGAATAAAAGAAAAAAAGATAGATATCATTGGTATTATTGGAAGATAAGATCTATGCGAGAAAATAGTTTGCGCAGAAGACAAAACAACTTTGAGGCGTAATAGACGCGACTCTTGCAAAGGCATTGACCATCGTGAGTTTGGGTTTCGGGAAAAGGGTGAGATACGGTCAGAGACAGAGGCTATGGTGGCCTAGATTTGAGGTTCAAGATATAGAATAATTTAAGGTAGAAAAAAAAAGTTAGCTCTAACATCATATAATTAAGCACCACCTTCTAACTTGTTTAAGCTTGTTCTAAACTACCCTTCTAACTCTAAAAAAAAATGAAACCCAAAATAAAATCAAAACCTTGAACAGAATCAAGAATCAGAATAAAATCAGAACCCGAAATAGAACTAGAATCTACAAATCAAAACCCAAAAACTAAAATCTAGAAATTAGCGCATAAAAAAAACAAAAACAGAATTAAAATCCAAAAATAAAAAATCAGAACTCACAGATCAAAAATAGAACCTAAAAACTAGACCAAAATAACTTCGATTCACTAGCTTGAGGAGTATTGAAATATTAAAAGAAAAATTATTATATTTTTACTCCTCACATTTACTTCCAATAAGATGCAAATGTAGTGCTATATATATACAAAAATGATATCCTGCCCAACTGCTCGTGCATGACTGTGTGCAACTTTCACTGTAGCAGTGTCCCATCAATTTTTTTTATAATTTTTTATCGTAGGAGTGCCCTATCAAAATTTAAAAAAAAATCACATATGTCCCTCCAGTACAGTATATATGCATCGTCTCTCTCTAGCATATGCATGCATCTGACACATGCATTACCTCCTACACAGTTATAGTAGTTACGATTTCGTAACTGCTACAATTACAATCGTTTTTCATGTTGTAGCAACTATGGTTTAGCTGCTACAACTGTGTAGCTGCTATAATTATATAACAAATTTTGAAGGTCATAACTTTTGATTTAAATATCAAAGACGATCTTTTTTTTTGAATTATAGATCTCTGAACGAGTTTTGATTCAAAAAAAGATCGTCTCATTCTGATACTGAGTCAAAAGTTATGACCTTCAAAAGTTTTCTATACAATTATAGTAGCTACACAGTTGTAGCAGCTATAGTTTCGTAACTACTACAACTATGTAGCAACTATGAAATCGTAGCTGTTATAACATGAAAAATAATTATAATTGTAGTAGCCACAAAACTGTAGCTGCTACAACTATATAAGAGGTAATGCATGAGATGATCTGTTTTTGAATTATAGATCTCTAAACGAACTTCGATTCAAAAAAAATTGTCTTATTCTGATATCCGAATAAAAAATTATGACTTTCGGAAGTTTGCTAAACAATTATAGTAGTTACACATATTGTAGCAGCTACGAAACCATAACTGCTACAACATGAAAAATAATTATAGTTGTAGCAACTACGAAACCGTAACTGCTATAACTGTGTAGGAGGTAATTCATATGTCAGAGAAAGACGATACATGCATACTGTTCTGGAGGGACATATGTGTGATTTTTTTAATTCCGACAGGACACTGCTATGATAAAAAATTATAAAAAAAATTGACGGGACACTACTATAGTGAAAGTCACGCACAAACGCACACGAGCAGTCGAGTAGGATATCAATTCTCTCTCTCTCTCTATATATATATATTTGATATATCGTTCGCCACATTTACTTGTCACATTTGATATGTCACTCATCTTATGTCGCACACCTTGTGAGTACCTAAATTTTTTTTCGTTTTAAATTTTTGTTAGCTTGAACACTATAACTCAAATCCTAAACCCTAAAGGTAAAATCTTAAACGGCATAACCCCGAGCTAAAAAAAAAAATTAGATATCTATTTTTTGAACAGACTAATCCTGTAGGTTATCGATCCGATTTCATGAAAAAACTTTATCAGCCATCAGGATAAATCAAGAAGTACTCGTGAAGACTCATTCAAATGACTAATATTCTTATAATTATCGTCTTATTAAAAAAAATCATATAATACACTACCATTATGATTCAATTTTTAGATATATGATTAATTATTTAAAGGATTTAAACCCAAGGCATAGTTACATATATTTAGAAGTACGTCAATTTGCTTAGCAAATTAAATTAAAGGAAAAAATTTGCAAACGTAGAGAGTTGTCCTCGCAATTGTTTCATGCTTTGCACAATGCAACAGAAACAACCATAATAAAATTTGCTCACAACTGTAGTTAGGATAGTGAGACCATGATTGTCCCGGGGTAATGGTGCGATGATTAAATCTTTTAATGAATAATTAAGGGATCTAAGATTTGAATCTCAGATACGATGTATTATAGGGAATTTTTCCTCTAATGAAAAGCGAGCTTAAGAATACTGGTCATTTGGATTGGCCTTTATTAGCGCTTTCCGATTTAGTGGCCGGTGAAAAATTTCTATAGGACCGGATTGATCACCCCAGATCCAACGTTATCCGATCTGATTAATTATTTTTTGATAGAGACCATGATTAAGCCCCCGACTTGCACAGATGATTTATACATGAGTATTGATATAGATAAATTTGAAATCGATTTTTAATAGGTGTAAAATATTTTACTGATTATTTCACTCCTTTTGCATGTGCGACTATTATTAGATGAAGTATCCCATAATTTATTTTTAAAAAAAATGTAAAGCCGCCTTGGAGGGACCATCAAAATGATTTCATTTTTTATCACATATAATGAGACAATGATTAGTGATGATATATAACCTAATACCATCACATATGATGCAACATAAGTCTTCCCACTCGGTTGATCGGAGTGGCAAAAGACAATGCAATTAGAAGTTACAATTGACATGAAAACGAAGACCTTATTGCAAGCAATTCTAAGTTGCAGTTAACTTGAACGGGAACTCACGCTAAAAATAAACGAAAAACAAAAACAAAAACAAAAAAAAACTCGACTATGATGCATTGTTTGATATTTGAATATTACGTTTTAAAAAGTTAAAGAAAGACCAAACTAGTTCTTGCTACCATCGAAGACTAGTTTCTGCAAATGGAATCTAATAAATTAAGCCACAAGTGGACATTGATGTCGTATATAAAAAAAAAAACTTGGCATCTAGTTCCAACATCACGGGAAAAGGGAAAAAAATATATATAGATGTACTGTCGAGATGCTTCTTCTCAAACTCTCTATAACAAGCTAACTATGAAAACTTTGCATTCGTATCAGAAAAATGAAAGAAAGGACTATGGTGGTAGATTCTCATAAATCTTCAACCAGTGGCACTATAGTGGGGCGAATAGCAATTGATTTAGCTGGTGATTTATCGAACTCGATCCCTGCCTTTATCCTTGTGACCTTCGTTGGTAGCATGAACAGTATCAAATTGCTTAGATTGAACAGAGTTCTGCACGTTTGTCGCCGGCAGCTTCTTTCCCTTTAGGAGGCCTCCAGCAACAGGATCACCTAATGGTCCTGACCATGCAACTGTTGGTCCTTTTGGGTAGGGAAATATTGTGCTGAATGAAGCATTTGAATGATCAAAGGAAGCATCTACATTATGAGAAGGCTCCAATGGATATCCAGGAGCACCATCCTGGTGTGGGGGAGGAAATTTTTCACTCTTACTCTTTGCATTTGCATGAGTAATATGACGCATTTTCTGCTAAAACCAAAAAATAGGTGTTAGTTTTAGTTCATTATAAAAATCTAGTCATATGAACAACTAATGAACTAGAAACAAAATTACCAGAAACACTATTTTGGCAGGATACAAAAAGATGTCAATGACCGTTTGTGAAATAAATCTTTTGGAAAGTTATTGATGAGATATATATCACTTCAAAGTTTTAACTAATTTCATATCACTTTGCATCGAGTTGATGTAGACCCAAATGAACAAGAAAAGAATCCAATAATACCATAATGTGCAAAAATTTAATCCAAAAACATGAGATATTAAATGCTCAAACTGGGGGACAGATACATGACAATTAGTGACAAGGAAGACATCTAATGAGCGCTTCCTCATAATAAGTAAAAGGACCATAGTTCAATTTCAAGCAATTTCTGAACAAAGTGTACAATATATCCAATCCGGCTGCAGACATTCGCACCAATTTTTTCCCAACAGATTTAAATTTGATAGTGAAGAATTTTGCAAAATAGACAACCAAGGCTACCAGAAATGAATTATACAAGATGAAATATTGTCTGTGGATTATCATTGTTTCCTTGTGTGATGACTGAGCTATATGTTGGTTAAAGACAGATGAATCATAATAATCAATGCATGGTTTTACTTGGTCCAACTGATATATCCGATTCACAGATTGGTGTAATGAGTTCATGAATTATTGAAACTCAAAAGCTTGTTCACTTTTCCACGTTTTAATTACCCGGCAGACTGGGAAGCATACCTTTCTGCTACCAATTGAAATGGATCAGATAGGAAATTAATCATTCCAAAGAAACTGGACCCAAACAAATAAAAGGCAACCTGGTTTACTCTGATCTTCCATTTCTACTAAAAGAAAATCCAATTCACCATACCAACTCCTCTTTCTTTGAAACCTAATTGCTCAACTTATTCAAGGATGACTAATTGCCACTATTTCACACCTGAGGCAGTGCACAACCATTGTTTCCACTCTCCAAAAACAATTCAGGTAAGTGGTTATTTTCCTTTTTGGTTACTTCTGATTCTTTTTCCGGCTGATGCTGTGATAGATTTGGTAAGTATAACGACTGCAGCCTTCAATCCTGATGTATAAAACTAGGATGAATGGATTCTGCTTTTTACAACAAGAATGTAATACAAACTAGGAATTTAATATTTTAAGTCTCACACATTAAAGAAGTTTTCATGATATTATTTCTTTCATAGAATTTAATTTATTTCCATTTTTGTTTTGGTTGAAGACTTCAAAACCACCCTAATCTCCATGTTAAATCATCCTTTGCATCAAAATATTCTTCGTCAGTTGTATTCACTGTGAGATTATTCAATTGTAGTGCTATATCAATTGCTATTAGAGCCAACACTAATTCATTTAGGTATCCTCTTGTCCTATCTTCTTGTTTTTCCTGCTAGATTCCTCTCGCTTTCACCCCCACATGACTTCTATGTCCTGGGTATCACTGTCACACCCCACACAAATTAGCCGGGGGGTGCAATTTCCCCACACAAATTTTGGTCTTCCTACATGTCTGTACCATCTTAAACGTGTCTCCCGGAGTCTTCCCTCAACATGGGCAACTTCGAATTTCTCTCTAATATTTTGATTTCTTATCCTATCCATCCTTATATGTTCACACATCCACCTTAACATCCTCATCTCTGCAACTCTCACTCATGTGCTCAAGTTATGGCCCAACATTCAGCTCCAAACTCCATGATTTTCAAGAACTACCTAGTCTACTTGCTTGCAAATTGTTTTCCCTTGTCAATTCCTCATTTCAAGCCTATCTTGAGATCAACTCTCACAGACCATGCATTTGGTGGTCAATCTCCCTTTGCAACTTCATATGCAAGAACCACCCAAGAACCTCCCTTAAGCACTTGGCTTCAACTTCGTCTTCGCCTCATACAATATGCGATCTCACCTACCAGTGCATCCACCAACCGCATCAAGTCCCTATCCGACTTCTTTGCACTACTTGCCAACAAACATCTAACCCTGTGGATCATCCAACACCTAGAACCCCTAGGTGCCAAATTCGTGCCTCTCAATGCCTCGAACTGTGTAAAGCCCTTTCCCTACAAGCCTTAAGAAGGAAAGTCTTCATTTCCCTTTAACTACTTTGTGACTCTTGCCTATTCGTGAAAGACATGCACACTCTAGACACCAACACTACAGTCGTTCAAGAGCTTGACACCCCTCCCACTTTGCCTTAGTAAATCCTCTCCTTGGGCCTCAGCTTCCTTGTTGCAAGGTTGTATCTACCTCCCTATAAAAACAAAAACAGCCCAGGGGAATAAATTCCATTCTAGCTTAGGGAAATGCTATTACAGGAATCTTGTTCAAGGGCTATATCGGTAAAAGATGGAATACAAATACAACTTTACATAGAAGAAAGACCTCATCCAAGTCCAATTGCAAATCTAATAAGGATCTAATACTAGTACAAGGGGAATTATAAGATTACAAAGCAAAGTTCATTCACCACTTCAACACCAAAGAAGATTTACACAATCCCAGCAGAATCACATTCTATTTTGAAAACTATTTTTGTTTAATTTATTGGTTAGTTTAAATTTTCTGCATTTCATAACTTTTCTCCCAAAACCTTGACCAAAAAAAACACCATGCATAATACTTTTTACTTTTGCCCTAATTTAACCAACACCCACCCACCATATTTAGTCCAAATCATAAACTCATAATTTAAGAAAAAAACTTCATTGTCCTTAGTGTATCATTTTACTTAATTAATAAACTTTATTACCAAACATGACTGAAATAAAATGCCACTATTGCTACTAAATACATAATGTAGATCTTAAGAGAGAGAGAGTAATAAAATCAACTAGACTTATATAGAGGATAAGTTAGATTTATGGAATGTAGATCAGACATATTAATAGATTTAATAATTATTACCATTCACACATGTAACTCCATAAATAATATAAATTTTCACCCATGGTCATATTATCCTATGCTTAGAGAAGAGGCAGACCTACTCTAAGAATAATAATCAAATATATACCTAGATATGCCAAGACAAATGCCCCTAGTTTTGATGAACGAGATGAACTAAATATATTATCATGTGCTTAGAGAAAAGACAATCCTACCCTAAAATAATAATTAATATAGATTTTGTCATGCCAAGATAGATATTGACAAATGATATAACCCAAATATATATTTTGATTAGCTAATTTAAATTGAGGATTGATGTTAACACAGTCCCTATGGTTTGCTAAATATAAATGTGTTGGAGAAGAAATTTTGTAAAGTGTTTATGTTAGACTGATTTTGACAACCACCTATAGAATATTAGCTTGAAATGAAATACAAACTTAAAAAAAAGAATGTCCTAAATATTTTGACGATGAAGTATATCTTATAAATGGATAGATCTAAGATCACAAAGTATATTCAATGATTATTACTGTTATCGGGATATATTAGTTACCATATTTGTATATATTAGTTATCATATTATCGGTATATATTAGTTAATATATATATCTGTCAATCAGGTTAATTATCAATTAGCCTAATTATAGTTTCCTAAAATAGATCCCTAGTTTGTATATATGTCTTACTCTTCGATAAAGTGCATGTATTTTTTTTATCTCAAATTACATGGTATCAGAACATTTAGAGATCCATCGTCTCTTCTTTTGTAAATTGTCGTTACGGCCACTATACCCCCTTCCGCCCGATCCGACGTGCCTTCCTCTTCTCCATCGCACACTACCGGAGAAAGTTTCATCACCGACTTCAACATTAATCGGTCTTTCCCATCGACTCATCTTTCCAACACCACTACACCAACGAAATTCTGGGATGCAGAAAAACAAGCACGACGAGACAAGGGTCTTTGTTTTTGTTGTAATGAAAAATTCAACCCTGGACATCGCTGCAAACCAACATCATTTTCATTATTAGAAATTGCTACTAACGACGATGGGACTGCCTAGTCAGAGGAAACAAATGAAACTGATATAAAAGGGAGAGAGGAAGACATGGCAGAAATCTCTTTTCATGCTATTCTCGAAAGTTCTTCAAGCACTACAATGAAAGTACAAGGAACTCTCAATGGTCATCAAGTGTTGATCCTCATTGACATCGATTCCACGCACAATTTCACATCTGACAAGTTAGCCAACGAACTTCGATTGCTCGTACAATCAACGCCTACATTTGGCGTGCAGATTGGTAATGGAGAAATTATACATTGCAGCAAAATTTGTAGGGCAGCAGTTACCGGGTTTGAGTATTATCCAGGATTACTACCCTTTCTCGGTTGGAGGCGTAGATCTCATATTGGGACTAAAATGATTAGCATCTTTAAATACTATATAAGCAAATTGGAATGAGATGTTTTTGATTTTCCATGTAGATGACAAACAGTACAAACTTCAAGGGGTAACAGCGCCATCTTATTTAGAAGCTACATTCCAATATTTGGCAACGGAACAACTTGCAGAACCTGTCAAGCAACTGATTACAACAACCAAAGCACAACCTGCCAAATCACTGGTTACAGCATCTCCAGTCGACTATTTATTAGGCCGATTTGAGGCTGTGTTTCATAAACCTAAGGCCCTTCTGTCCTTTAGACACCACTCACATTCCATCCCATTAATACCGTTGGCTACCGCACCAAACCTCAGACCATACCGATATCCTCATTCTCAAAAAACGAAAATTGAAATGTGGCCGAATTATTGAAATTAGGATTTATACGGCCAAATACTAGTCCGTTTGCAAGTCTCATACTTTTAATGCAGAAGATCAATCATGGCGCATGTGTATGGATTATAAGCGCCTTAATCAAATTACTATCCCTGATAAATATCCAATACTCAACATAGATGAATTATTGGATGAATTACATAGTGCCACCGTTTTTTCCAAGATCGACTTGTGCTCTGGCTATCATCAGATCTGAATGCACCCTGCTGATATATTAAACATTACGGACTCATTCTAGACACTACGAATTTATTGTCATGCCCTTTGGTCTCACAAATGCTCCGTCTACATTTCAAGTAGCAATAAATGAGCTATTTCGGCCTTATTTACGTAAGTTTATCTTGGCTTTCTTTGACGACATCTTAATATATAGTGTTGACACTGAACAACTTCAGCAGCATCTGTCCATCGCTTTCCAACTTTTGCGTGACAATCACTTTTATGCTAAAAAGTCCAAACGCCTATTTCATCAACCTCAACTAGCCTTCTTAGGCCATACTATCTCATGCAAGGGTGTAGAGATGGATTCGGATAAACTACAAGCTATCAATCACTGGTACACGGCTTTCTTGGCCTCACAGGTTATTATCAGCGATTCATCAAGAACTATGGTCTGATTGCCAAACCTTTAACTGATCTCACGAAGAAGAATAACTTCAAATAGCATTCAGCAGCTACTACAGCATTCCAAACACTAAAACATGCCCTTACATCTGCTCCAGTTCTTCATCTACTTGATTTTAATGCGGCATTTACTGTTGAATGTGATGCATCATCAGAAGGTATAGGGTCATTCTTTCTCAATATGGACATCCTATTTCTTATTTCAGCAAAGGTTTATCTTTTTTAAACGGACTCAAATCTACTTATGACAGTGTGTTATTAGCTTTGGTATTGGCATTACAAAAATGGAAGCATTACCTGTTGGGATGATATTTCTTTGTCACTTTTGATCATTGTAGTCTCAAGTTTTTGCTTGACCAACGTCTTACGATAAACGAACAACAGCGATTTCTTTTGATATTGTTGTTGTTTGATTTCTCCATCATTTACAAAAAAAAGGTGCAGAAAATACAGGAGCTAACGCTTTATCACACCAACCTCAACATGCTGACTTCTTGTCAATGGTCATTCCTTTCCCTTTGGATTTTCTGGAGCTGCAGCAGGCATTACAACAGGATCCTTATACACATACCCTCATAATAGATATTTCCCCTAACACAAAGGCACATCCAGATTTTTCTGTCATTGATCACTTGCTTTACACAAAACAAGCTTGTCATTTTGGAGTAGTCTTTACTACGACAAAAATTAATGGTTGAATCTCATGACACACTCACTACTAGTCATGATGGCTATCTCAAGACTCTGCATCGCTTATCACAAAGTTTTTACTAGCCACGCATGAAGCATGATGTTAAAGCATAGATTCAAAATTGTTTAGTTTGCCAACGGTCTAAATATCAAGCTTTACCTCCCGCAAGTTTGCTACAACCACTACCCATATCAGATCGAATTTGGGAGAATATTTCTTTAGACTTCATTACTAATTTGCCGAAGTCAGGGGGTTGTGATACTATTCTGGTTGTAGTTGATAGATTGAGCAAATATGCCCATTTTGTTTCACTATCTCATCCCTTTACTATCAAATCTGTTGCTTACCTATTCAGCAAGGAAATTGTTCGTCTCCATGGGATTCCTAAGTCTATTGTGTCTGATAGAGATGTGATCTTCCTCAATGCTTTTTGGAAAGAACTGTTCAAGCTCAGTGACACTCAACTACGTATGAGCTAGGATTACCATCCGCACACTGATGGACAAACTGAAGTTGTCAACCGCTGCCTTTAAACTTATCTACGTTGTTTTGCCGGTGAACAACCCCATTCTTGGTCCAAGTTTTTATCTTGGGCAGAATATTCATATAATATTGGATTTTATAGTTCATCTGACACTTCTCCTTTTCGTATTGTATACAGCAGAAAACCTCCACACCTGCAATCTTACATTCCTGGTGAAACCAACATTGCTGATCTTGAAGACCAGTTAATAACACGAGATGCTATGCTACGCACATTAAAGGACAATCTTCTCAAAGCTCAGTCTCGTATGAGGTCACACGCCAATTCCAAACGACGTGATCTCCAATTTCAAGTTGGTGATTTGGTTTTCTTACATCTCCAACCTTATAAACAATGTTCCTTAACCAAGCGCAGGTATGAAAAGTTATCACCATGATTCTTTGGGCCGTATACTATCACCAAAAAAATTGGACCGGTTGCATATGAGCTTGCTCTTCCACATTCCTCCAAAGTATATCCAGTTGTCCATGTTTCTCTCTTACGTCGCACTTATGGACAACATAACTCTTCGCACACATCATCGCTTCCTATCAATTCCAACTGCGAGCTGTTACTAACACCTGCCACTGTACTGAATCATCGCTGGTTAAATGAAGGTGGGTGTGCCTCTTTGGAACTCTTAATCCAATGGCAAGATAGACCTCTTGAAGAAGCTAGTTGGGAGAATTATGATTTGCTCACTGCCCAATTTCCCTCATTCCGCCTTGAGGACAAGGCTTCTTTCGAAGGAGGGGGTATTGATACAATATGTATGCCACATCATTAGCCCATGGTGTCACATAAGAAGAACATCATTGATACATATTCTAGAAGAACCAAGAAAGCATAACACTTATATTGCAATGTATAAAATAAGGAAGTTGGTTGTAACTTCCATTGATAACTACCACCTATTTATATCTATATATAGTATTTAGTACTAATAAGGAGTTATCTCTGAGAAATTGCTATTTGTTTCCATAATAGGAGGGTTGTCCACTCCATAAGGACAAATGTATTGTAAGAATTCTATATGATATCAATGAGATACATATTTGTTTTCCTTAAAATAAATTGCCTCTAACATACCATTTGCAAATAAGTCGATCCTAAGATGAATCATTTGCTGGCTACATTCCTTGTGAGAGAGGATCTGGGTCATACCCTATATTGCAATAGTGTAGTTAAGGGGTTCAATAATTAATAGTTTGTAAACGTGTCACGACAACACGTTCTATCAAATTTAGTGTTGTTGTCGGGGATTATTAGTCGTGTTTGATACCTTAGGATTGTTTTTCTCTTTTAACATAAAAGGAATTGAAAAAAATTCAAGTGTTTTAACGTTCATATATCCATGTGTTGTTTTTATATATTCTTGTTTATCTCGTTTGCTAGTGTTTAAGAATAGGGATTTTCTTTTGTAAGCAACCATGAATTCATATTTTTAGTATTTTGGAGATAGGATGGAGAGTTAGTACTATCATCCTAAATATCATTATTATCAGCGTTAGACTCAGTATTATTAGCCCAACCTCAATACTACCCACCCGTGGAGCAACAAAATAGGTATGAGTCATTTTCTGATACCTATAATTCTAATTGGGTGGATCATTCATATTTTAGGTATGAGGATGCACAAGGATAATTTACTGAGCCATATCCAGCATATCAAAGTTCACAGGGATTTTAGGATGATTCTATGCCTACCTCGTCACATTCAGTCTAGCAAATTGAGCCAAGTTCGTGGGTGACATTTCAAGAGTTCAGTGAAGAAGTTCCTACCCCCAGGCAACCTGAATTGTCAACATAGGATATTAAGGAGATTATCCATCTATTGATAAAGCATCAACAACAAATGACACTGCAACAACAACAATTTTCATTACAACAAGCAACCTATACTTTCTAGATCGAAAAGGAAGTTGTTGACTCAAGTCAGAGATTACAGATGCAGTTGGATCAACTTACAGCATTTGACGCCTAGAGACAAGCACAAAGCTCTAGTGAGGAGATGGATTGTATAGTTTGTGACATCCCTAATCTTGATTCCACTGCTCTACATGACCTTTCTAGTTTTTTGTGTTGTGATGCTGTAGTTGTAGATAATCCTAACTCTATTGATATTATTGTTGTAGATTTTGTTGATGATGCAGGTGTTGCTGATGATAATGGGGAGCTAATTGAGCCTCACAATGCATTTATAGATGATGGAAGTGTAGGGACTTATGTTGTGGAGGCAACGCCCCAAGAATCACTCCCTTCGGTTGAATCATTACCTGAGCTAGAGCCAAAGTCAGAGCCAGAACCATTACTTGACCGGGAGGAGGCCATAGTCACTATTCTAGACCCTCCAGGAATAATTTTCAAAGAGCAAACGATGGAAGGAGAAGTGCTTACCTCAATGCATAGCATTCCACTTCCTAAGTGGATTATACACTTAAACCATCTCCAATCACCTGGAAGTACCATTGAGGAGACAACGATAGAGAAAAGGATGTTTCACTACACTGATCACATAAAGAAGGCCCTCATTTCCACTCGGACCATCCCATTGCCGGTGTGGCTTCTACTTCTGAATCACTTACAATTGTCAGGAATAAAAAGGAATCTGTGTTTTTCTTTTCTTTTTATTGCATACTTTTCTTTACTTTCATACTTTGCTTTCACATTTTTCTTTCATACTTTGCACTTTGTTTGGTTTTGAATAACATCTCCTTGTGTGTTTTTTATAAATATTTTGAGAATGGTAAAGGTTTTTTAATTTGACCGTCACATTTTAGGTCATTGGACATGATTGGATAACTCCGCCCATGACGAACTAGTCATGGCAGGTCCCAAGCCCGGATAAAGGAGGAGGGTTGCGTTAGGTTGCCAGCCAGCGTTAAACTATGACAAATTTTAATGAATGGATCAATTACACTATAATGCTAATGCTAGGATGTTCCCCGTAAGGAACGCGTTGCAGGGTC